>JAOTRH010410242.1:0-34775 GCA_034768845.1 Heliamphora exappendiculata
CAAGATGTCTTGAAGTAATATTTCTAGACGAATTCAAGGTTGAATCATAAGGATTGGTGTATATCAAAGCACAGACCGATGAAAAAATTAAATAAAATACTTAATTGAAAAACTTGCTTAGATTTGAGAACTTTAATCGAATAAAAATAAACTAATGTGATAATAAATAAGAAAGGTACTAAGGCATCAAGGATTTATCGCTAATATTTTTAATATATTATTTTATTAATCAAAGTTTATAACTCAATTGAGAATTACAGAAAAGGTGCTCTCAATCAGAAGATAAAAATTAGTTATTATATGAAACTATTATTTTGAAGATAAATTAATTTGATTAATCGATCTAAACAATAAAAATCTGAGTTATTTGATTCGCAGGGAGTTCAAAACTTTTACGATGCGCGGAATCAATAATAGAACAATACATATTATAGAATAAAAACTTTTTTAAATAAAATAATTCAATCAATTAATCAAACTAACATTGGGATGAAAATTATTCTTGAATCAATAAAATATATATAATGAATCTATTGGGCTCCTCCTCTAGCCTTAGGAAGAAGCTTAGAAATCCATGTAGAAAAAGATGAATTAGGGTTTCTAAAGAAAAGATGAAGATGAATAGTGAAAAGAATGATGACAATCTAACCTTTCCTACTCTATATATAATAGAAGATAACCTTTGAGATCTCCTGCTTCTAATAAGAATCTTATCATCCTAAAATTCTTAATATTAGTTAGAGGCCAAAATTGCAAGGGCTATAATATTTCAAATACTAAAATATGGCCTTCGGTGCTAGCCAAAGTTGGGTCTATATGTTTAGAGTCAAATTTTGGAATTTTCTTCTCTTTTCCAAGTAATATTCACATGTTGAAGCCCAATACTTTTCAAATGTGTTCTAGTCACCTAAATTTTGCCTCTATCATGCCCTCATACTAGAATAACTACAAAACCCATGAATAACTTGGGTGTCAACATCTTTTATACCCAAGACTCCTTTTTAAGGAAAAGAGATTTCAAAATGAGGAACAAACAGTTTAAATGTGGACTTTTGGGCTTCAATTTAAATACAAAAACACCCCAAAAAGGGTTTAGAAACAAAAAAGATATACTAGATTGAAAATAAGAATAAAACAAGAAAGGAAGAAAAATACCTCCAGCAGGTAGACCGCTCAATCGGTCGCAGGACCGATCGATCGGTCTTGTGTTGCTCGCAGTATCTCCTTTCTGCAATATAGAAATCGAGGGACACTTAAGACTGCCCGATCGGTCTGAGGACTGATTGATTGGTTTGTCCTATCTTCCCTTTTCTCCTTTGAAAGTTTTGAAGTCCCCATTTTCAACAACTTTGATGTAAACAAAATGTTTAAATTTGAGTAACCTCTTGAAACCAATTCCAAAACTTTGAAGCATACACAAAATCTATAATCAAAAGCCTTCTGCGAGGATCATACAGATCTCTATTCATTCTAAAACCATAATGTTCATAACTCTAAAGCCTTACAACACCACAAATCAAGAGTTCATATACAAGAACATAACTACAAGGCTCCACTAACTTCAAACTTGAATTTACGTTTCTCCTTACAATTCACAAAATATACATTAGAATGTGCCTTCAAACAATCCAAAAATTCAAAATAGCCAACACACGTCAAACTTCTCTCAAGGCATGTTTTTTTCATTATCACTTGAAAAATGATAAACAAATAATGTGAGCAGAAACTCAATAGGGTTATAACAACCTATATGAAACATGCTCGACATGCAATTAATCATTCTATATTAATGCACCTAAAACCCAAAATAGGCTCAATTTCCACAAGATACAAAATCACCGAATTGTCATAATTCAATCAACAAAACATTGGTATAACGCCTATTATTACAGACATTGCCACATTTTCGGGAACACCATCTGAAGGAAATGGGTACCTCTACAATATTTTTGGGAATTAAACCGAACAAAACGGGCACTCATTTTTGCGCAAGTTTTTGATTTTTCACCGAGGTGCTAGTTAAGCTCACGTTAATTCAAAATCCACCTCAATATTACAACATAATGACTCAATAATATTAGTCCCCTAACCATTGCACAATATTTTCACCTACTAGCATATGTATTCACTACATGGTTCACAATTCAATAAAATTGATCTCACCAACTCAAAATTTCACAATTTGGTACTCAAAATCGATTTGAATTGGAATTCCCCAATTTTGCAGAATGAACAAGATTTTCAACCAAAAGCCCAATTCGTGCACATTTTAACCAAATCTAACCCAAATTATATCTCCAATATGTAAAACCCAAACCAAGTTCCTACATAACCCCACATTTAGATCCATTATTCTCAATTAATGCAAATCCATTGACTCTATGATTAAAAATGCAAATTAAACACTTTTTATACTTCCATCATCATTATCTTTCAAAAAAATCAAGTTAAACCCAACTAGATAATACACATCCAAGCTTAGGTTTTCAAACTCATATGATTTACATTCAAACTCAAATGATTTACACAATAAATACATGAAATATATTGTAATTTCTTGCATATATATCACAAAGAAGCTTGTAGGGAGAATAATCCTACCTTGATTAGTCGGAAAGTAAAATCCAAACACCCGTAAAGAAACACAAACCTGTCAAAATCAAAACCCATTCAGTTATAATTGCAGTTATTGATGTGGAGATCAACGTTTTCTTCTAGGTCCAAGATTAAAACCTAGCTTGTGGCCCCCAATATTTAGAGAGAGAAAGCTCTCCTAATTCTCCAATGGTGGATTTAGAGAGAGAAGGAGCAAAAAGGCAAAATAGAGGGAAGAATGAGGGGGATTCGGTGGAGAGAGGGAGAGATAAATTAATTTAAAAATTCATATTTTTAAAAATTATCAAAATTTAAAATTATCCCCAAAATAAGATTTTCAAGCCTCCACAAACACAAGCGGGTCTAATAAAGCATGTAAACACATAATTGGGTCCACTGGCTACGCGCGCGCACGCGCGAACACACACACACACACACACACACACACATATGCTCCAAATAATACCACACAAATAATTTATCACATAAATAATTAATTACAAAAATTAAAATGGGATCAGGTCTCATAACTCTCCTCCACTTAGGAAATTTCGTCTCCGAAATTAGATATACATTAAGGTAGAAACAAATCCGAATATTTAGAACGGACTTCTGACTCACGCTCCTACGTCGCTTTCTCGATACTATGATGAAGCTATAATACTTTGACATAAAAAAAATAGTTCGCCCATGCAATACTTATTCTTTGGTATCCAAAATCTCCACTAGTTGTTCTTCATAAGAAATATTATCTTCAACTTACAATTCTAATCAGTCAAGAACGTGTGAAGAATCTGGCTCATACTTTCGCAACATAAAAACATAAAAGATGTTGTGTACATATGAAAGTTGTGGAGGCAAGGCAAGTCGGTAAGCCACCTCTCATATCCTCTCAAGTATCTCAAATGGCTCTATAAAGCACGGCAACAACTTTCCTCTTTTACCAAACCTCATCAAACCCTTATGAGGTGAGACTTTAAAAATGCATGGTCACCTACTTCGAACATCAAGGGTCTTCTCCTTTGGTCTGCTTAGCACTTTTGATGACTTTGAACCACCACGAGGCGTTATCGAATAGTGAAAATTTTCTCGGTAGTCACTTGTATAAGATTTGGTCCCAACACTGTTGCCTTCCCCACATCGGTCCAACAATCTAGTGACCTACAAGGTCTACCATACAAGACCTCAAAAGGCGTCATCTCAATGCTCGACTGATAGTTATTATTATATCAAACTCCGCTAAAGGTAAGTGATCCTCCCAAGATCCACAAAAGTCTAGTACACATGCGCGCAACATGTCTTCCAAAATCTATATAGTGCACTCGCACTGACTATCCATTTGTGGATGAAAGGTGTTTGCTAAAAAGCAAATTTGTTCCCAAAGTTGATTGAAGACTGCCAAAAATATGAGGTGAACCAAGGATCTCGATCGGATACAATAGATATCGACACTCCGTGAAGTCGGACGTTCTCACTAGCATACATTCTGCTAAGCTTGTCTACCGAATTGATCAAACGAATTGGAAGAAAATGTGCGAACTTGGTCAATCAGTCAACTATCACCCACATGGAATTATGGCCCCTTGATGATGTCAGAAATCCCGAAATAAAATCCATTGTAATGTTCTTCCATTTCCACTCTGATATAGGCTAAGGCTGTAACAATTCCGCTGGTCTCTGATGCTCAACCTTCATCTACTAACAGGTAAGACATCACAAAATAAAAGCGCCATGTCCCTTTTCATACCTTCCCACCAAAATTGACGACGTAATTCATGATACATTTTCGTGCCACCAAGATGCACGGCTAAACAAAAATGATGAAACTCATGGAGTACGTCTCCATGACATGATTTTGACACAAACAACCTCTCCGTAAATAATAAACTTTAATCTGAATGCATCATCCACCCTTTTTCCTCTTTGTTACCCAAGACACGATCACGTAACATTTGAGCCTCACTATCCTGTAGTTGAGCCTCAATAACACGAATAAGAAGAGAAGATTGTGAAACTACTGAAAATAATGTAGCACATTCGTTGGCCTCGGCAAGATGTAACTCGTATTCTTTGACTTCTCCAAGCATACTCTATTCCCGCATAACTACATGGGCCAAGGAACTAAGGGATTTCCTACTAAGGGCGTCGGCCACCACATTGGCCTTCCCTGAATGGTATTGCAAACTAAAATCGTAATCACCAAGATACTTCATCCACCTTCGTTACCGCAGATTTATATCTTTTTGAAAAAACAAATACTTCAAACTCTTGTGATCTAAAAACACTTCAAAACATCTGCTGTATAGATAATCCCTCCAAGTCTTCAAGGCAAAAACCATAGCCGCAAGCTCCAAGTCATGCATTAGATAATTCTTCTTGTGCGTCTTAACTTATTGCGAACCATAAGCAACGACCTCATTCTGCTATATAAGAACACAACCTAACCCATCGTGTGATGCATTGTAATAAACAGTATAACATAATTCATGCTCCGGTATAATAAGAATAGGTGCATTCATCAATCGTTTCTTCAATTCTTGAAAGGCAAACTCACATGCCTCGTTCCATACAAATTTAATTCCCTTGCAAGTAAGACGAGTCATAGGCGCAACAAGAGTAGAAAAATCTTTAACGAACCTTTAGTAATAACTCGCTAAACCCAAGAAATTATGAATCTCGAACATGCTCTTTAGTCGCTCCCAACACATCACGGCTTCGATTTTAGAACCCACCGCTACACCTTCTCCAAAAACTATATGCCAAGGAATTTCACTTTCAATAATCAAAACTTACATTTCTCGAATTTAGCGTATAAACGGTGCTCACATAGAAGCTGCAGTGCAATCCTCAAGCGCTCTTCAGGTTCTTTCCATGAAGATGAATAGATAAGAATGTCATCCACAAATGCGACCATGAACCTATCAAGATAAGGGTGAAAATGTGATTTATCAATTCCATAAACATTGCCAGTCCATTAGTTAACCCAAATGACATAACAAGAAATTCTTAGTGTTCATAACGCGATTGATATGCCATCTTCGCAATACCTTCCTCCTTCACTCGCAATTGTTGATAACCTGACCTCAAGTTGATCTTAGAGAAGCAACGCAATTCCTTCAATTGATCAAACAAATAATCAATTCTCAGTATAGGGTATTTATTCTTCATGGTCACTTAGTTCAACTTTCGATAATCTCACTTAGTTCAACTTTTGCTAATCGGTGCATAGGCGTAAAGATCCGTCTTTCTTCTTGGCAAACAGTGCCAGAGCTCCTTAAGGTGACGTACTCAAACGAATAAAGCTTTTATCTAATAGCTTCTAAAGTTACCCTTTCAGTTTTAGTAATTCGGGCAGCGCAAAATGGTAAGGCGATATAGAAATAGGTGCGGTCCCCAGTATAAGATCAATAGAAAACTCTACCTCTTGCCACTGTAGTAGTTCAAATAATTCGTTAGGAAAGATGTTGAAAAAATCACAAATAACAGGAGGGAATTCCCCTCAAATTGGATCAACTTTACTCATCAACAAATTTGAGAGAAGGGGAGAGAGGTCCTCACAATTCTGCAAAGAATAAGGTTTGGGCACCAAACCTAACTTCCTGATCACCCATGAAGTAAAAGCAGTCGCCCTCTGATGTACAAATGGATACTCGCCATTGGTCACAATCTATGTAGGCGCGAAAGGGGATCAATTAATCCATCCTAGGATGACATCAAAGGTAGGCATATCTAAGACAATAAGGTCAAATGCTAGGTGGCAACCTACAATCTCAATTTCACAAGACCTACAAACTCGTTTCAACAAAGCACTCCCTTCTACTAGTGTCTCTACACACAAAACACTACTCATTGCATCTATCTCCAATCCCAATGTAGATGCGAATGCAGATGAGATGAATGAAGGTGATGCTTCCGTGTCGATAAGAACACTAGCCATGAGCTATATACAAGGAAGGTACCTTTAATGATGAATGTACTGGTGGTGGCATCTGGAATAGCTAGCACCTTCGAAGTGCTCAGCTCTAAAATGGCAAAAACTCGCCCTTGTGTCCCCTAGTCTGCTCATTACAACCCTGCACTCTTGGCTTCCTCACAGAGTAGGTTGAAGTAGTCTATCCCACAGCTCTAGACGTATGGGCCCTTGACTGCTGTTGCGATTGACCATGTCTTTGTCATCCCTGTACTGACTAAACTAGTTGTGGTCCCACTATACTCTGTGTAGCTCTTCCTTAGGGGCAATATCTACGTACATGCCCAGCCTGACTACATTGAAATCATGTAAGGGGTCCTCTCTAGAAGTTGAGTCGGCGTACGACTCTATGACTGGCCCTTCTATGGGCAGTTGGCATCTCGGTGTACTGACTGTCGATATGTGAAATAAATCATCTCCCTGCGCCCCGACCGATCTGAAGAAGCCACAGAGGGTGCTTATGCAAAATGATGTTGTTGCTATTGATAGAACCCTGTGGGTAAGGAACTAGAGGTGACCTATCTCTACCTCTTGAACTGGGGTCCCCCTAATTGTGTACTAGTTCCTCCAGTCCACGCCCTAATCTCCCTCGCCTTGCGAGTCTCCACCAAAGTGTTCTCTACCATTATTGCAGATTCTACAAGTTTTGAAAAGATACGTATTCTCAAGGTAGCTACTCGATCTTTAATTGTTGGCCTCAAGCCCCATTTGAACCTTTTTACACTAAGTTCTTCCATTGCCACCAGTTCTTAGGCAAAGCAAGATAGGCTAGTAAACTTAGCCTCACATTGTACCACAGTCATACTTCCTTGAATGAGAGAAAGGGACTCCTCTCTACAGACATCCCTAGAAGATTCTAGAAACACTTTGGCAAAAGCGGCCCATGTGCCCTCTACCGTCATCTTTGCAAATTTTCACCACTCATGCGCATCTCGTTGTAGTTGACAAGTGGCAAAGTTTACCCTCAAATCATCTTCCATGATTTGAAGTGTGTTGAGAATATGTGTAACGAGCTCCAACCTCTCGGTGGCAACCTTGGGATCTGAATCTCCCATAAAAGTCAGAGAGCCCAATTGTTGAAATTCCCTCATTACAGAAGTGGCCCTAGGCTCAAGAGCTCTAGTTCCTCCCCTTGCCATCTCGGCCAAAGTGCGCATAGTGTTCATCATTTCCCGCATGAACTCAGCACCCCCAATTTTTCTTGAGGGGCATCCACCTTCCTACCTTCAAGAACCTCAGCAGACCCGTAGTCCCTATTGTGACCACAACCTCTTCTCAGAAACATCACTCTATAAATAAAGAATTAAATGAGGGATTAACACGAGAGTTGGATATGGCATCACGGTTTCGATATACAAGTCACACTTAGTCATATTATCTATTAATAACCTATGAATCATATTGTCACATCTCACATAACGAGTAGCCCCAACGGAATGAAATATCAATCCAAGCAACTCATTTAGATTTCTCATAAGAAATAACGTCAGTTAAACGCCTTTCTCATTCGAACCCCAAATTAGTTAACTAGATGCCCGATGACAAGACACGTCATTTTTAGGTTCAACCCCCATGCCTAAATATAACACATAACATATAACCATCACATCCTATCACATTCCCATAGCTACGACATGCTAGCACATGTCAATATACACTGATCAAACATAGATTCAATTGTCCAATGCTAGTGTAAACACTTTCCACAGCCTATAGATATTCGAACCTAGAGCTCTTATACCAATCTGTCATGCCCCCATACTAAAATAACTAAGAAATCCACGAATAACTCGGGTTTCAACATCTTTTATATCCAAGACTCCTTTTAACCAAAAGAGATTTCAAAATGAGGAATAAACAATTTAAATGTAGACTTCCGAGCTTCAATTTAAACACAAAATCATCCTAAAAAGGGTTTAGCAACAAAAAAGATACATTAGATTGAAAATAAGAACAAAACAAGAAAGGACAAAAAAATACCCCCAGTAAGTAGACCGCTATCGGTCTAAGGATCGATCGATCGGTCCTGTGCTGCTCATAGTATCTCCTTTCTGTAACAGAGAAACCGAGATCGAACTGTCCTATCTTCCCTTTTCTCTTTTGAAACTTTTGAAGTCCCCTTTTTCAACAAAACCAACTTTGATGAAAACAAAATGTATAAATTCGAGTAATCTCTTGAAACTAATTCCAAAACATTAAAACAAACACAAAATCTTATCACATTGCATGTTTTCGTCATTGTCACCTGAAAAATGGTTAAACAAACAACGTAAGCTGAGACTTAACAGGATTCTAACAACTTATATGAAACCTGCTCGACATGCAATTAATCATTCTATATCAATGCACCTGAAATTCGAAATAGGCATAATTTCCACAAGATACAAAATCACCGAATTCTCATAATTCAATCAACACCACATTGGCATAACACATATTATCACACACATTGCCACTTTTTTTGGGACATCATCTGGTGAAATGGGACACTTTCACCATTTTTTCGGGGATTAAACCGTGGAAAATGCACACCCATTCTTGTGCAAATCTTCAGCCTTTCATCGAGGAGTTAGTCAAGCTCATATTAATTCAAAATCCTCCTCAATATTTATAATATAATGGCTCAATAATATTGATCTCTCAACCATTGCACCTTGTTTTCATCTACTAACGCATGTATTCACTACATGGTTCACAATTCAGTTCTCAAAATTGACCTCACGAACTCAAATTTTCACAATTTGGTACTCAAAATCGATTTAAATGCGAATTCCCCAATTTTGCCAAATGAACAAGTTTTTCAACCAAAAATTCAATTCATGCACAATTTATTCAAATATAACCCAAATCGTATCTCTAATATGTCAAACCCAAACCAAATTTCTAGTTAATCCTACATTTAGATCCATTATTCTCAATTAATACAAATCCATAGACTTCCTGGTTAAAAACGTAAATTAAACACTTTTTATACTTCCATCATTATTATCTTTCAACAAAATCAAGTTAAACCCAACTAGATCATACACATCCAAGCTTAGGTTTTCAAACTCACATGATTTACACAACAAATACATAAAATAGAATATAATTTCTTGTACATATATCACCAAAAAAAAAGCATATAGGGAGAAGAATCCTACTTCGATTAATTGAAAATTAAAACTCGAACACCAGCAAAAAAACCTGAACTTGTCGAAATCAAAGCAAGTTCAGTTGTAATTGTAGCTTTTGATGTAGATTTCAACGTTGTCTTTTAGGTCCAAAATCAAAACCTAGCTTGGGGCCTCCAAAATTTAGAGTGAGAAAGCTCTCCCAAGTCTCCAATGGTGAATTTAGAGAGAGAAAGAGAAAAAAAGGCAAAATGGAGAGAGAGAGAGAGTGCTGAATTTTTGTTGGCTTCCTATAGAAGCTTGGCACAATACCCACCCACACATGAAATTACCAAAATGTCCACAATCTTCCAACAAAGATTAAATCATGAAATTGCATCCAAATTATACTGAAATTAATATTTAATTTCAAATTAATTTAGAAAATTTATATTTTCAAAAATTATCAAAATTTGAAATTATCCCTTACATAAGATTTTCAGGCCTCCCCACACACAAATAGGTATAACAAAGAATGTAAACACATTATTAGGTCTACTGGTCACATATATATAGGGCTCAAATATCTTAGAACAACGTGGGTGGAAGGTTTAGCAGGCTAAATTAAAGGCTCAAACTGGTTCCTATGAATTAACAGAAAAAATACATGGATAAAATAAAACAAAGAATACCTAAAATCATTTATCAGAAATTGGTATGATTATTCAATTTTTGTGATATCAAAAGAATAATAATGTGATAATAATATAGTGTGTTCTCAGCTTGTAATCAAAACGAAGAAATAATGAGACTATTCAACAAATTTATGTGCTTTCAAATAAAATTTAAAAGATATTGTAATAACTCTCCAAATAACATAATGGCTAAAGAACTCACATGGGTTTTTTTGTCTAATTTTCATCTAGATTTTTTCAAGTCATTTCACTCCTCAACAAAAAAAAATATTCAAGTGGACTAAAGTGACATGGAGGAATTCTAAACAGAACACATGGGACACTTCACAAGAAGTTGGCAAAATAAACTCCAACATAGTTTTTAGGATAAGATAACAAAAATCACAACTAAACTCAATCACCGAACTCAACGTGATGAGTGAATTCTTTTGGTAGTTTCCACCTAAAGTCTAGGTGATTTAGCAGTTGAAAGGATGTAAAACTTTGAAGTTATTTTCTTCTTAAAATTAATTTCTACAAAAAAGATATATTGCAATTTTAAAAAAATAAAACTAAACTTAATTCGTCAAGCAAAAGATCAACTAAACAAAAAGTAGTCATTCAATAATTTTAACAATAATAATTAAATAATTAATATTTCTAATAATAACATTTACAATACATGTTAACACTTACCATACAACATGAGGTTCGAATTCATCATATGCAGAAATATCATAACTAATGCATACCTTATGCAAGTTGAATTGGATAAAGTTGAAGAAATATACTTATTTTTTTCAATCAATTCATCTAATCTCACCCACTCACCCACATAAGGCGCGCAAATTGATACGAGTTGGTGGGTTAGAGTGCATTAGTAGATTGTTGCGAATTAATAGATTATTAGCATACTCCTAATTCAAAATATGTCAATTGGTAATATAGTCAAAGATATGTACGAGCAACAATGGTAAAAGTAGCAATAGTGGTGACAATAGTGGTTGCGGAGGTAGTGACGGTGAGGTGACGACAAAGATGGTTATAGTGGTAGTGGCAGTAGTGGTGAAGATAGTGGTTGTAGTGGCGAAGATAACCGTGCTAATGGCGATAGTAACAATGACAATGGTGGTGTTAGCAGTGGTAACAATGTTAGCAGTATATTTTGATCAAAAGTATTTTTATTTTTTTAATAAATATTTTTTAACTATACCAAACGCCGAAAAAAAAAACAAAAAATTATTTTTTAAAAATTAATTTTACATGTAAAATATTTGACATCAAAACAAACAAAACCTAAATCTCGTACATAGTATGTGACACTCACATAGGGAAAGTTGTTGGATTAATAAGAAAAACTCTTCAAACAAATTGTCTTGCTTATGCCACATTTGGCCAAGCATTTCTTGAATTCTTATTAACATTTTGAGTTTTAAAAGCATTAAAAGACAAATAATCTGCTTGACTCCAAGATTATAAAGCTATGTAAAAACTAAAAAACTTCTTGTCCTATCGAATAACAAAAATTTAAAAAAAAATAGTTTTTTTAAGATAATAAATCAAAACACACAAACACACACAAAAAACGACTTTTACACTGCTAGCCAAACACTCTCTTTGATTAGTGGGATAAGCTATCGAATTAGACTAATAATTCTACGGACCCCACAAAAATTTGTTTGCTTGGCAAATTACGAGATCAGAATTGTTAGTACCAAAGGAATTACTAATCTTTCAAATGGGTAGAATGGGTAATGCCATAGGAATATGATATTAATTTTGGATATAATGGGAGTAGGGTCTAATTCACATTTATACTTTTTTTACATTGGTTTGGGAGCGTGCTATGCTTATTAAGTGTTCGATTTTGAATATAATTTTATGATCAAATTCGTTTATTATGTAAAGCTTTTAGATATAATAGGAGTAGGGTCTAATTCACATTTATGCTTTTTTCACATGGGTCTAGGAGCATGCTATGCTTATTAAGTGTTTGGTTTTGAATATATTTTTATGATCGAATTCGTTTGTTATGTAGAGTTTGTCAAATTTGTTATCCCTAAAAAAACTAAGTAGATCAAATATATGTAACTATGTGATCGAATAACATTTATTTACAAATAAATAACAGGTAATAATAATTTTTGAGAAAAAAACTGTTAAACAATTATTTGATTATATAACTATATTTATTGGATCAAGTTGAATTTTTTTTATGGATAACAAACATGACGAGCATTACATAATGAACGAATTAAATCATTAAGGTATATTCGAAATTGCACATTTAACACCATGTTGTGCACCCATGCACAACACGGCCCCAATACCTTTCACATACAAATCACTTTTGTTTTGAAGAATAAAAATGTAACTTAACAAATTAATCTCATTTTCAATCTATTAATTTCGTGCAAAATAAACATACTATTACACCCTAAATAATAGGATTGTATTGATGGGTGATCATTTAGTCCTTATTTTTTACTTTTACATTTTAACAAGGGAGCAATTTCTTTCTAGTCTTTTATATTTCATTCACGTTCTTTGACTGAAATATAGGTCTATTTTGATAATTTGAGTCATTTATTTTATTGTGTTCAATGTGTAAATTATTTGTGTAAAAAATAAAATTAATTGATATTGTTAAATGTCTGACAAAATCACATTTTATTATAAAAAAATAAATAGTATTTGAACTTTACAGTTAATTTTTTTAATACAAACGTAATTTGTTCATATACTTGACGATATCTAATTAAATTGATTTTTTGCATAGTTATTTTATACATTAAAAATAATAAAATTAATAATTTAAATCAATAAAATAAATCTATTTTGCACACAAAATAAACCGAACTAGGTTGGAGACCAGAGAGAAGCTGCATTCTTTTAATAACCATATGGTTATGAATTAATTGGCACTGCATGTTTGAATTTTAATTTTCTTTTTTATTAGCATGTTTCAATTTTCCAAGTGAAAAACTAGCTATGCCACCCTTGGTTCTTGATAGGCTTTTTTTCCCCCCTAATTTTGGGCCACTTGGGGCCCAATCTTTTGGGATATACCCAACGCACTGGATTCTAGTGGATTTAATGCCCTTTTCATTATTATTTTTTTATCCAAGCCCTTTTCATTATTAATAAATAAAAGAAAAAAGGTAATTATATTTTCTCTTATAATAGAAAAAAAGAAAATAAATAATTGTGTTTCCTTTCTTTTTTTTATATGGATTAATAAGAAAAATAAAAAATTCTCCTCTCTTATTTGAATAGATTTCATAAAAGAACATAAAACAGAAAGTACAAATTATTTTACAAAAGTAATATTTTTAATTATTTTTTTACTTCTTTTATTTTTATATAGATAATTAAGTAAATATAAAAAATAGCTAATCACTTAGATTCTTTTTTTTTTTTCAAATCTCTCCATTTTAGATAAATTTAAAAAGAGCAATTTAAAAAAATAACTCTTTCTTTTCATTTCTCTTCCATTAACTCTATGGCTTCCCTCTTTGTTAAATCAAAGAAGTAATTAATGAGGGGAGAGTTTTATTTTTTTTTATTGTCCCTCCGAGTCACCCAAACCAAATGGGCTATTAACGTGCGTTTGGTCTAGGTTTGTTTATGCGATTACTGTTATTTTTATTGAAATATTTTTAGTCTTAGTTCAAATTAGTATATTTTTTAGATTTTTCTCAGGAGAAATTAAAAAAATAAAATAATTTAACTAAAAAATAAAAAAGTCTAGATAAATTAAAAAAACCAACTTAATAGACTTTTTGTTAACTTTTTGTGGCTTTTTTGTCTTTAATAGACTATTTTTTAATTTAAGTCCAAACGCATATATTTTTTAAAATTTTTTTATCTCAAAGAACTAGAAAAATAAAAAATTTAAACCAAAAACAATAAAAAAATCTAATAAAAATAAAAAAAATTTAAAAATATCATTAAACTTTTTAGACCAAATGTAGACTTATTCTTAACCCCAAGGCCCTAGTGTGAGGGAGTGAGAAAGGGAGTTGGTCACATAGCCTCTATCAAAGATTTCGATGCAAGTACAAAAACAAGACCTTATATATGAAGAAATCCTCAACCTAAATCAATAGATAAATTACATCTAGATCTTTGCATACTTTGAATGTATTATTGTTTTCTTACTTAATCTCAAAAATACTATTGTACTCCTTTTATAAAAGGTGTGACAATTTACTCCCTACTCCCTTCGTTGGTCAACCGTCTATTGACCCAACGAAAAAAAGATGATATCGACAAAAAAAAAAAACTAAAAATGATACTTTTTCCCTCTTAAGTCCAGTCACCCCCATCACCACCACCACACAAATTAGCACCGATGCCCCTGTTCGCCACCAATGTTGCCGCCCCCTTCACAAACCCTCACTGCACATCGAACCCAATTTCGATCTTCGACAAATCGAACCCAATAATTTCCTTAAAATATGTTCCAATTTCTACTGTGATTTAGGGTTACATTAAGTGAGAAAACGTAATTAAGAATTATTGAGGAGATTGTAACAGTGAGGAGGAGGAGGAGGATCATACTTTGTCACCTTTCATCATCAACCAGAAAGAAGTTGCGGATAATAGTGAGGAGGGGGAGGAACATCCTTTATCACCATTCATCATCAGCTAAAACTCATTACAGAGCACTCGGGTTGACCCATCCTACCTAATGTCGACCAAAGGATGGTGGTAGCGGTGAGGTTTTGCGAAGGGGGCAATGGCGCTTGTGGCAAAGGGTGCAGCGGCATTCGTGGCTGTGAGACTCGGTTCCCTTTTTTTTTGTAATTTACATTCGAAGTGATATGTGTTACATTTGGTATTTATAAAATAGTTTATTTCTATGAGATGTATGCATGTTGTAACTAGAAATGCATAATAGAATTAATTCTGGAATCATTCGATGTTGCTGCGCAAAGTGAGTTTTCTGGGCAGGACTGCTCAATTGGTCTTGAGACCGATCTATTGGTCTGTCGAGGTTAGATATGCGCGGGACAGATCATTACATTAGCTTTTGGACCCAACCTTCCTACACGAGCTTCTCTCTCTCTCTCTCTTTCTCTCCCTCTCTCTCTCTATGTGTGTGTGCGTGCGTGTGTGTGTGTGTGTTGGTGGAAATTTAAAACCCTAACCTTCTCTCTACATTTCTCTTTGTTCTGGGTGTGATTTTTGGCGTTGCAAGAGTGAAATGGTGCTCTACTCGTCGACGGCTTCGCATCCATCCGAGTGGAATCACGTTTCGACAACTTTGATTTTTTCACAGAAAGTTAAAGCGTCGAATTTTTAACTCACTACGGTAGAATTCTAGATTAACTCACAGAAAGTTAAAGTTAAAGCGTCGAAAGCTAAAACTGTCCTGATTCTTCTGGTACGAGTTCTCGGAGGATTATAGCCCACACTATATCCAAGAATCGCATAAGAAAATACAACAGAAGATCTGACAAGAGCTTCAACTCGTATTCAAATTATAGTTGAAGATTCGACAGGTAAAATGATATTCTTCTAAATTAATTTCAGATGCACGGGTTTTATTTTGATCGTTTGTCATCAAAAGTTTTTATCTAGAACTCGTTTTGGCATTTGCCTATTCAGTTAATTTTTTTAGATAATCGTTTATAAAAACAATGATCTTGACAATTTTACCTCCAACACATATAAACTTCTTGAGAAAATGTCCATTAAGAACGTCATTCTTGACATCTAACTAAAACAAAGGCCACTAGTGGACAAAAGGCACAAAAATCAAAGTATGAACAAAGATCATCTTAGCAACTGGAGCAAATCTCTCCTCATAATTAACACCATATTCTTGAGAAAAACATTTAGCAACTAAACGAGCTTTATGCATTTCCAATGAGCCATCAGAGTGTGTTTTAGTTTTGTAAACCCACTTGCATCTAATCAAATTCTTATCAGCAGGCAGTGGGACTAACTCTTACGTCCAAGCTTTGGTAATAGAAGTGAGCTAATTACCATGGCAGCAATCTAATTAGGATTAGTGCATGCTTCTTTATAGGACCTAGGTTTAAAATAAGTATGGAGACGAGAAAGAAAAGAACAATAGGAATAAGGGAAGCATGTTTTAGTGAAGCTAAGTAATCTTACCGATAGACGACGATCGCAAGTGGGGTAGTAACGTGCAGGCAGATCAAAGTCTAGAGAAGCAAACGGGGAGGCATAAGAGTTGGAGGGTTGAGTTGGTGTGACGTGATGATAAGAAGACACGTCACTAGAAACATTAATAGACAGAGGAGTGGACAAGTCAGAAGACGCTGCATTAGACACAGGAAGGGAAAGGGTGGAGTGGTCAAGCGTATAGAGGTACTCATCAGAGGGAATAGCTGGGAAGAGATCATGAAGGGACCCAGTCCCATTTTATTTATAAAAATTAATGAAACCATATTACGATACATTTGGTAAAAAACGGGTAAGTGTGTAAATCGTGCGTGAGAATTAAAACTTGGGCATGTTTGAAGGGACCCGATTACTCGTAATTTAAAAAAACTAATTAAAACATGTTATGACGTGTTGGTGAGGAAAATAATGTTCCAAAAGAAGTTCGGCCAAAAATATGCAAAAATATGTGAAGAAAACTGATATACCTCAACTAATCCAATCATAACTCTTTATATAAAATGAATTTGGTTATGAGGCTATAACCATTGGAAAGTAAACTTCTTGGGCTTCAATTTGGACACAAGAATGGCCCTATTTGGAGTTCGAATGAAGGGAATATGCTCGTTTAAAGTTATGACAAAAGAGCAATTCACATTTACATAATTGTGTCCAAACAGAATATGGCCATCCAGACAGAAATGGACCAGTTTTGGGTTTGGACGGCGTTCGAATGGGATTAAGGGTGTCTGGATGAACTGCATCGGAGATAGACTTAAAAGTCAAGTTTAGGGTTTTTTTCCTTCACTTTTCTCTTCTCTTCTCTCTAAGCTAAAACTTGAACTCTAGGGTTGATTTGGGTGATCCCTTGGAGCCTTCTTGCTTCATTAGAGTAGGTTTCTTGCTTTCCTATTGGTTGAATACCCGTTGGTGGCTCGAACTTGACCTTGGAGGCTTCCTTCTCACCTCTCAGTTGGAGATTCTCGTGATTTAAGCTTGCTAGGGCAATTTTCTTGGTGCTAGGACTTCAAAAAGGAACGATCTATGACTATCCTTGAACATCCATATGATATGAGTTGTATATTTAAAAATATAAATATATATGCATGAAAATGGTGATTTCAAAATCCTAGGTTAGGGCTTGTTGTTAAGGAATGTTAAATCTTAGATTTACAGGTGATTCAACATGATTCTATCCTCTAGTTATCGTTGGATATTATTTGGATTGAAAAATGGTGGGTTAAGGTTTGGGATTTGAGCTAAAATTAGGAAAATTGGGGGTTTTGGGGTTAAAGGACCTATATGTTGAAATTAATGTGAATATTGGATAAATTGGGAGTTGTAATAACCTTTTGCTTATATATCTTCCATGAGTTTTATATGGTACATGAAAGTGGTGGGTGTCAAATTGGGGTTTTTGTGTAAAATTGGTAAATCGTTAGATTTGAGTCATATGAAAGGTTAATGTGGGGCTTTGAACCCTTATAATTGAATGTATGAATTCTGAGAAACACATGTGGTGATTGAAACTTGAATTGTAATGGCATGGGTTTTGGAAAGAGGAACCGGGTCGACGGTTGGACTCGAATTGGTCGATTAAATGAAATAATATAACTAAAGTACCGTGTGACCTAATTGAATATTTAAATTTGGGCACGAGTTGCTTCTCGGTGAAAGATCAAAAACTTATGAAATGTAAGGTAGGCCTTTCCTTTGGGCGGCCCACCCATCAATGTTTCTGATAAAAATTGAAAATGTGTGCTCTTTGTGTCGGACTATAGAATGAGTATTTATCTATTGGGCCTCACATAGCCCAGTCGTGATAAGTACACCTAGGTCTATAGGAGCCATCTGATTTTGGTACGTAATTGAATCAATAAATAAATTAGATTGGTAAACCTTAATTGGATGAGATAAATAAACTATGGAGTATGGGAAAACCTTGGGTTGGTTGGGAAATGTTGGGGTAACAGGTTAAAACGGTTACCTCAACTATAATCTCTACGTGAAAATTTAGTTATGTGTTGGGAACTTGAATTGGAACAAACAGTATTAGTTTTGGATAAATTTATATGTTGCATTCCGCATAATCATCCTCACATGTCATCCATATGTTAATTGTTAGTCTTTTTCTTATGAGCCTCAACTCATGTTATTTAACAACATTTTCAGGTGATGGCGGGAAAAAAGTGTTGGTGTAAGGTGGATGATCGCGGGACCCTTTTTGAGTAGTTGATAGAATTACACATTCTTTGACTGTATCTTTTGAGAAATGAAAGTGAAAATGTCATTCTTGTTTTTTTTAGCACTTGAGTTAAGGTATTTTGGGTTAAGATACCCTTGTTGGAAGGCCCTAAGGCTATAACTTCATAAATTGTATGCATGTGAGGGCATTGAGTTCGTTTGGTGGGTTGAATCCCTTGTTTTGAATGATGTATGGTGATCATGAAGGCTTGATCTTGGGTTTTTATTATTACGGAACGAGGGTGTGACAGATCAATAATAATCAAGTCTTCTTTGAGCATTAGTGGAGGTTTAAAGGATAAGGAGAAGTAAGGTAGGCGCTCAAGAAATGTAACATAACAAGAGACATATAATTTTTGAGTGATTGGAACACAGCATCAATAACCCTCCTGATTGATGCCCTACTCTAGGAAGATATATAAGCCACATCGAGCACTAAGTTTAGAGCGATCTCGTTTAGTAAGAAGAATAAAGCAGGTTAAGCCAAAAACAAGCAAAAGAGAATAATTTTGGGGTTTACCGTACATGCGCTTATAAGGAGAGGCCAAAAAGAAGCTGAGAGGACATCTGGTTTAAGGGGTAGTCGGTAGTAAGCACAGTTTCTCTCCAAACCAATGAAGAAGCAGAGGAGGAAAGAACGAGAGCCCGAGCAATTTCAAGACCCAGTGCTTACATTCAACACGACCGTTTTGAGGAAGAGTGTCAGAACAAGAGGATTAATAGATAGTCCCATGCGAATCTAAGAAGGCTTAAAACTCATAGAGGAAATATTCTCCACTTAAGTCCAAATGGATAATTTTGCCAGAAATAGAGAAATGATTTTGAATTATGAAGTGAAGGGAGCAATAAATTTTGTACAAATCAGGCTTATGAGTCGTCAAATAAACCCATGTAAACCGATTGTAATTATCAATAAAGGATACATAATAAAATGAGCCACCCTTGGTTACTACCAGAGAAGGACCATATACATCAGCATGAATAGTATGTAACGGAAAAGGGGAAACAGATTTACTTCTATTGAAATGTAAAACAGACATTTTAGTAAACTTACATCCTCTGCATTCAAAAATATCACTAATAAAAATATTTTTGAAAACACCAAATTTATTTAAAAGTTTCAATCGTTCAACAGATAAATGACCTAATCTAGGATGCAAAAGATAAAGTGCATTAATATTAGAAATTTTTATCTTATATATCTATTAATCATAAAAGTGGTAAGGTTCTACCGTGCATAAAAGTATGTAGTTTTATAAATATAATCAAAAGTCATTTGCATTCTTGTCTTTCTACACAAAATTGAAGAATGACAGAAGAAATTAAAAGGGTCGGGGGAACTACAAATCCAATGTTGGAGGCAAAACTGTCAAGATTATTGTTTTTGTAAACGATTTTTGATAAAAATTAACTAGACAGGCAAACGCCGAAATAGGCTCCAGATAAAACTTTTGATGCCAAACGATTAAAATTAAAACCCGTGCAACTACAGTTAATTTAGAAGAATATATTTTTACTAGTCGATTCTTTAACTACGATTTTGATTTCGAGTTGAAGCTCCCGTCAAACCTTCTACTGTATTTCTTTATGCGATTCCTGAATGTAGTGTGGGCTACAAACCATTGAGAACTCGTACTGGAAAAACCTAGACAACTTTAGTCTTAAAGACAAGTTATGAATATGTTTCAGCGTACCCACATATTTATAGGGCTACAGTACAGACCTGTAGAGTAATTATGACAAAGACTTCTAGTAGAATACAGATACCCATCCAGCGATTTCTGCAATTAAGAAAACCCCAAAACGGTATCTGTAATTATGAAAATCTTGCAACGGTTTATGCAATTTTCATAAAATACTAAATTATAGTTCACACCACTAAAGAACTGTAACTGCACTTTAAGCCATAATCTCAAGACCATCTTGCATTGAGCTTCTGTTATTAAATGCTTAACTCATCTCCCAACGTTAAGATTCTCGATATTCACCAATTAAATTTAATTACTGATAATTTAATTTAATCGGTATCTTTAAATTCCTTAAGTTATTCCGTTTAACTTATTTGACCGCCGGATAATCAAATCTACCTGCAGGGTTTGATCCGGTCAAAATTTATAAGCTTCCTTAAGAGGGTATCGTCAATCTCTATCTTTCGAAATGTGAATTTTGTCAATAATTAATATTCACCATATAAATAATACCGCTATCCAATTCACCGGGAATATAGACTCATATAAAATCGCACCCTCTAATGTATCAAAATAACGAATATTAAATATACGCAAATTAATTATTATTTCAAGATTAAGAGTATAAACATTATTCATAATAATCTTGGGGTATGAATTAATTTATATAATCAGTATAAAATTAATTACCTCAATGTGTCACATTCAATACACATAAAGTATACTAACACAGAGAGTCGGAACAATAGACTACTCTATTATCTGTTCCCGTAAACAAACAGGCCTACTAAAACTCTGTGCTACAGTTATACCGATGGCATGTCCATTTTCATATTAAATATTGTATAGAATAAAGGACATCCATGCATAACATCAAAGAAATGATATTTACATACATTATTCATTAAGATTCTCATAAAATAAAAAACTATTTTTATTAAAATAAAATTAAATACTAAAAATATGATTTTCAGTAAACAACCCAAACATCTAAGTCATGGAGAAGATCACAGTTGCAGGGTGGCGACGAAAAATTTGGTGATTGTTGGAACTGTGGTTTGAAGAGTCACTTCCAGAAAGACTACAAGCTCTAATGAAACAATGGGATGATGCACGTCAAGGTATAAGATTACTGTGAACGTTATTAATGATGAAAATATTGATGCTTTCATTTATGCTTTAGATTATAAAACTGAATCTTGGATTGGTTGACTTGAGTGCATCATTCCATGCTACTCCTCACATGGATATGCTTCAAAATTATGTAAAGGAAAATTTGGAGAAGGTTTATTTGGGCAAAGATAAAGCTTGTAATATTATTGAAAAGAATGAAGTGCATATCACTCAAGCTAACAGTATAGTATTGAAACTGAAGTATGTTAGACATATACCTAGTCAAACAAAGAATTTAATCTCAGTAGGACAATCGACAGAATTTGGGATTATAACGTGTTTTATAGAAAACTCCTAGAAGATGTGCAAAGTGTCATTGATTTTAGCCTTGGATAAAATGAAGAATACTTTGTATATGTCCTCGGGTTCTTACAACGAGATATCATAGTAGCATTTAGGGTTAATGCTAGTACGTGGAACAACAGACTCGGTCATATGACTGAGAAATGTATGAAAGTAATGGTTTAGAAAGGGAAGCTACTAGGAATTGAGTTGGTTGATTTGGATTCTATAAAGACTGTCACGCCCCCAAAGCTGAGAACGCTCAACAACAAAAGACCTTCATACATTCAATCATAAATAGCGTGACCTTATGACCTTACAACCCTTAGGAATTTAATTACAACCGATGTTCAACAAGATATCATAATCAAAGCATGTTATTACATAAACTCAAATCCTAGCAATTTAAAACAAAACCTCATCCCTTGTGTGGCGTTTGGGATTTAAGGGTCAAAAATAAAGTAAGAGAATTTAAAGATGTTTTGAAAAATACTTTAACACCTTGAAAATCAACTTTTCAAAACCCATTTTTATTGAAAATAGAGTCGCCACTTAGTTTTTTAGAAAAATTAAGAAAAACCAAAATAGCCACTGATCTTTAAAGCGTAAACCAGAGAAAAACAGGGTTCGGGGGCTAAGGTACGAATCGGGGAAGGTGTTAGGCACCCCGTTCGCCCAACCGTAAGGTTGGCCTCTACTAACCATCATTGATTATTTAATAGAATCTCTCAAATGCATGCAAATAAAGAAAATGGAGACAAAGAGAGAACATCTAAAATTAAGTATGAAAATACATAAAATATATACATAACACTCAAAAATAAATAAGCGCTAAAAGAAAATTCTTAAGTTCTATGGCGTGCAATTTCTATTTAAAGGATTCATGAAACACAGACCCACATGTAATATTCACAAAAATAAACTAAACTAACATGGTTTGCATAGAAGAATAAAAATATGGTTGAAGATGCTAAAATTACCTAAACATGATTTACTAACAAGAAACAAACTAAACCAAGTATGATTTTAAGGAAAGTAACTAAAATATGCAAATTATCAAAATAAACTAAATTAACATTAACATGATGAAAAAATAATTAAAAAAATGCATGCAAATTTTATACTTAAAAAGAAAGTTTATTAAAAATGACAAAAGAGAGTTTAAGAATTCAAATAAAAAGAAAATGAAAAAGAAGTTCGTAAAAGAAAAGGATGCTAAGTGAAAAGGTTGGAAAATGTTTATTTAAGCTATTAAAAGGAAACCTAACTATTCATATTTTATATCCTAAAGGAAGAAAAATAAGAGGAAAAAAAAGAAATTAAAGCTATGGAATATTTTTATGAAAATAAAGCTAATGACAAAATATTTAGAAAAATTACACTTATTGTTAAAAGAAAAAGAAAGAAAATGTAAAATAAAAGTTAACAAAAGAAGATTAAATTAATTCTAGTTAAGGAACATTTGAACTAACATTAAAGAGATAGCAAAAAAAATGTAGCATTGGCATTTAAAGAAAATAAAATCGATAGTAAAAGAAGATAAAAAGAAGAGAAAATAAAAATTAAAAAATTACACTAAAACTACAAAAAAGAAATGAAAAAGAAATAGCTAATGCATTGAAAGAAAATTATATCAAGCTAAAAAAAAACATTTACCTAATAGAAAAAATAATATGAACCAACAAACTAATTATTACATGAAAATAAAGTGAAATGCTAGGAAATAAAGTAAAAGCTAGAGATTAAAATGGAGCATTAAATAAGTGGAATAAGATGAAATGTTAGTAAAAGAATATTAGACTAGTTAAAAGAAAAGGAAAATAAATAATATTTGAGCATTAATTTAATATAAAAAGAAAGAGAAAGAGAATAAAAATACTAGAATTTAAATGGACGTAATATTGATAATTACAACTATTTTTATGTAAGTGCTTTGTATTATAACAATAACGACATTATTTAGTCGTATTGTTAATTGATGTTAGCACTAATTAAAGAATTAATTAAAGAAAAAGATAATGTGCTTAGTGTGAGAGTGTAAACTAAGAAATTAGAGCAACTAAATTAAATAGAATTAAGGCAACTAAAATAAATGAAGTAATGTAAATGATGACAAGATTATGTAAAAGAATACATGAATTGAAATTGAATGTAACCCGATCGCCCCAAAAGAGAGGGAATAGGGCTAGAAGGACCGGGGATCCAAACAGAGTACCTGAATTGTGGAATCCTCAAGTCGGTAGAATGAGCTCCAGTTGTCCAATCCTCGGGTGGTGATTCAAGCAATGTAGGCTTCAAGGTAGGTATTGAAGATTCGGGACTCGGTATTTCGGCAGGGCTTCGGCGTCGGGGTTCGGAATCGCTCGATATATTGGCAAAGTCTCTCTGACTCAAAAAAATCGTATTGAAAACATATGCCAAGGTACAGTATTTATATAATTCTTCAACCAATGAGGTGTTACCACGTTTTGGGACACGTCAGGCCATTTGAAGTTAGTGGTCACCACAATACAAGTTGGCGGTCACCATGTTTTTGGAAGGTTCCACAAAGTTCTATAGCGGTCGCCATGATGGTATATGGTAGTCGCCACTTTTGGCTAGGGTTTCCACAAAGTTCTATAACGGGCGCCACAATGCAAGTTGGCGGTCACCTTACTTGGGCGGCAAGTTTCGATGGTTCAACAAAATTTCATTGATTCGAAGATTTCGGGTTCAAATACCGAGCTTGGATCACTTCCCGATGATCGAACTGAGGCACTATTCTACCTGTTTTCATCATCGAATTCGCCTAAGATTAGGCGATGTCAAATTGGGGTGTCTACACCTTGCCACTAAACCATTGAATCACCTCCATTACCTAAAATAGGTGTTAAACAAACACCATGAGCCGTGGCTCAACAGGATACGACTACACAAGAATAAAAGTATAATATGTAAAAAGAATTTTTTTTAAGATCATCACCATGATACATAAAAAGTTTTCCAACCAAATTACTAAAAATTCAAAGGTTACTCATTCACATGATTTACCACTAACCATATTCTCATTTCCCAATCAACACATTTGTTATCAAACAACACATCGTTATATAATTCATTACCACACATATTGCACACTTTTACAGTTACATCGAAGGGTAGGGCACCCATTACCACACACATTATGCTCTTTTACGGTCTTTCACCTAAGGACAGGCAACCCAACCCATTTATGCACTCTTTTATAGTCTTTCATCGAAGGACAAGCAACCCAACCCAATTATGCACACTTTTACAGGATTAACCGAAGGGTAGGGCACCCATTACACTCTTTTAGGATCTTTCACCGAAGGATAGGTAACCCAATCCAATTACGCACTCTTTTACGAAATTAACCAAATGGTAGAGCACCTATTACGACACACATTCCAATCTTTTACGGTCTTTCACCAAAGGACGGGCAACCCAACCCAATTATGTACTCTTTATGGGGTTAACCGAATGGTAGGGCACCCATCTTGGCATGTTTTTGGTCTTTCACCAAAGTACTAATCAAACCCACATTAATTCCACAACTATCTCAATATATACATACAATATATTATCAATACTATCGGTCCCTCAACCATTACTATGGTCTTTATCTAATCACACATGTATTCACTACATGGTCAATAATTTGATTAATACAATAATCATCAATAACATTGGTCCCTCGACCATTATTACAGTCTTCACCTTAATTATCTCCTACGTTTACCATATGGTAATTCATCTAAAACACAAAAATCAATGGAAAATTTCACAATTTTCATATTTAAGTTGATTTTGTACACAAAACTCCAATTTGATCATAATTTTTCCAATTATTTAAAAAACGATAACATTTTTCATGAATTTAAATAAACACCAACCTAATTCATACTATCTCCATCTCACATCCAACCCACAAGATCCAAGGTACGTGAACCACTCACGGAAATCCTCAAAGACAAGTTGAACACAAAAAGAAAACTTTTGAGAAAACCTGTTTTATATCTATTATTCCCAACAAACCATTTTCTCCAAAATAATTTTCGAAAAGGGATTTAAATCACCAAAAAGAAAACTCTCAGGACTTTAATTTGAACACAAAATGGGTCCTAGAATGGAGCTTGCATGAAAATATACTTTTATTTAGGAAAACAAAATTTGATGCTTAGCCCAGGTGAGTCCGCTGGAGTGGACCCACCACCGCTCGGGTGGCCACTTAGCAGAGACAAAACACCCCTTCTCGGATAATAAACCGCTCGATTGGACCTAGGAACGCTCGAGCGGTCCTTTACTCAAGACCAAACCAGCAAAATTATGCTTTTGAAAATCAAAGTCCAAACCAAACTTTTCTTCAAGGGAATGAGTTCCAGAATATAAAACATCATTAAAAACAATTTTAAACCATGAAAGTATAATCAAATACCACTCCAAAACCTCCCAATTTATACTCCACATCCACAATTTCTTCAGCAAATTCACAATTTCTACACCAATCTTATCATACATTGACACACACAACTCTAATCAACCCAATTTATTCTTCAATTTCTCATTCAAATTCCATACACACCCAAATTCCAAAATCTCAATCTCACCCCTTATCTAGGATTTCCAAATCAAACCTAACTCCAACATCTATGAACATCCAACCTCCCATAACTTAGTTAATTTCACACACAAAAACCTCAATTAGCTTCTTCCAAATCTCAATTTCCAAGATCCATAAACTAGGATTTTTAACATAACAAGAGTTTAACATCATCTTACTCAAAGAAGAGCAAATAATCACATATCTAAGAGAGTTATTCAAGATTAGTCGAAATCAAACCTCGGAGAGTTAAAAAATCAAAGCTTTAACCCGAACCCAAACACCCGAACCTGCCGAATCGAAAACATACTCGGTTGAAAACGAAACTCTCGTCAAGTATAACAACTAATCCTTCTTGAGCCTTGACCGAATCCAAGCTTAAGAGGTCCAAATCTAGAGAGAGAAAGCTTTAAATTCCATCTATGGTTTCTTCTTCTTCTTCTTTGAGAGAGAGAGAGAGAGAGAGAGAGAGAGAGAGAAAAAAAGAGACAAAAAAATAAATGGGGAGGGGGGCTAAAATTCGGTCCATGGGGGAGGGGAGTAGCTTCTCTAGGAAGCTTTACACCTTTACCCAAGCCACTAATTCAGCAAATGCCTAAAATGTCCTTAAGCATCTACAAGGTACTTAATTCGTAAACGAATATTCAACCTAACCTGGAATTAATATTTTTATTTTATATGAATTTAAAATTTTTATATTCCAAAATTATCAAAGTTCAAAATTATTTCTAAATTAAATCTCTTGGATCTCCTCGCATACAGGCGGGTCTAACAAAACTTATTAAAAAACAATTGACCCCACTAGCCACACATATATAACAACCATACAAGCTCAACATTAATACAACACATGTTGACTACAGTGTAAATATTTAATTACATAAATTTAAAACGGGATCAAGTCTTACTAAGACTATGTCCTTGGTAAGCAAAGGAAAGTCATCTTTACAGAGGAAGCAATAACTCCAAAATTAGAACATCTGGAGTTGGTTCATACCAATGTATGGAGATCGTCCCAAGTACCTTCTCTTAGTAGCTCATGGTATTTTTTTACTTCAATGAAGATGCTACCAAAAATCTATTAGTTTATTTTTGTAAGAACAAATTTCATGTGTTTCTAAATATTCAAGAACTGAAAGACCCTAATTGAGAATGAAGCAGGTTAGAAACCAAAATATCTAAAGTTTGATAATGGCAGCTGTAAACACCCCAATTTGATCCCGCCTAATCTTAGGCGAATCTGATTATGAAAATAGATGGAATAGTGCCTCAGTACGATCCTCGAGAAATGATCCAAGCTCGGTATTTGAACCCGAAACCTTCAAACCAATAAAATTTTGACGAACCATCGAAACTTGCTGCCCAAGTAAGGCGACCGCCAACTCTCATCATGGCGTCCGCCATAGAACTTTGTAGAAACCCTAGCCAAAAGTGGCGACCGCCACCTTTCATTATGACGATCGCCAACTTCCATTGTGGCGACCGCTATAGAACTTTGTGGAAACTTCCAAAAACATGGCGACCGCCAACTCCAAATGGCCTGACGTATCCCAAAACGTGGCAACACCTCATTGGTTGAACATTTCTATAAATACCATACCCCAGCGTACGTTTTCAGTACGAATTTTAAGTGAGAAAGACTCTGCCGATATATGGAGCAATCCCGAGCCTCGACGCAGAAGTCTTGCCGAAATCCCGAGTTTCGATCCTCCAATACCTACATTTGAAGCCTTAGCTTGGAATCACCACCCGAGGATTGAAGCACTTTTCCTAATTTGAGGATTCCACGACTCAGGTACTTCGTTTGGATCCCCGATCTTTCTAAACTCCGCCTTCTCTCTTTGGAGTAATCGGGTAAATTTTCAATTTCAATTTGTACATTTCTTTTACCTATGTAGCTAATATTGCTTATTGTTTAATTTACTTTGTTAAATTTAGTCTTTTAAATTAATCGCTTATTTCACATATTCACACTAAGCACATTGTCCTTATCTTCCTTATTTTTATTACTTCTTCAATTTAGTGCTAAAATATTCTTGCAATTACAACTAATTAATATTGTAAATTGTTATAACAATATATTTATGTGAATGTAGTAATTAATACTACATTTTACATTCAAATTAGATAGTTGTTTTCAATTTCTTTTATCGTTCTAGCATTAATCTAATTTTCTTTATTAACTTTTCTCTTCATTTTCCTTTTTTATAATAATCTCAATTGAATGTATCCTTCTCTTAAGCACTAGTTTAATGTCTTTTTTTCTTTCATTTGCAATGTAACTTTAATTTCCTTTTTATGCACCATTTTCTTTCTCATAGGCATTAGTTTAATATTTTTGTACTAGCATTTATCTTTTCTTTCTTTTCTTTTAGTTAATTTAATATCTTTTTCTAGTTGTTATTTTCTTTTCCTTCTCTTATATTAGTATAATTTCTTCCTTTAATATTTTCTCTTTATTACTAGTTTAAAAAATTTTTATAATGTCCAATTTTCTTTTTCTTTTCTCTTAATGCTAATTTATTTTTCTCTTTATTAGTGTAAGGCTCCTTCTTCATTTTCTTTTTCTAGCTTTATTTTCTTATAACTTTATTTTATCTTTCTTTTTCTTCCATTTTCATTAACCACAAAAATCATAAAAAGTCTTTTAATTTAATTCTCATTCTTTGAATGTAATTTTTTTCCCTTTTATTTTCTTTTCTCTTTATTTTCTTTCATCCCTTTTAAAATTTAAGTAGTTAACTTTCTTTCTCACTAGTTCAATAAACGTTTTCTAGTTTCCTTATTCTTAGTATAAATTTTCTTTTATAATTTTTTTCCTTAATTTCTTTAAATCTTTGAACTCTCTTTTGTTAAAACACGCTTATTTTTGCTTGTATACTTTCTTTCTTTTAAAATATAGAATTCTTGTGCATCTTTTATTTTTAGTACTTATCATTTTCCTATTTTTCTTTCTAAATAAATGTTATGCATGTTTTGGTAATTTTCTTTAAATGCATGTTTAGAATAGTTTAATTTATTTTGTAATAGCATCTTTAGCCTATTCATTTGAACCATGCTAGTTTAGTTTTTTTTTTTTTGTAAAATTGCATGCGGGTGTGTTCCGTGTATCCTTTAGATAGAAATTGCATGTCATATAACTTAGAAATTAATCCTTTTATTTGTCTTAATTTGGAGTGCTATGTACATATTTTGTGTATTTTTCATATTTAATTTTATATGTTCTCTCTTTGCCCCCATTTTCTTTAGTTGCATGCATTTGAGAAATTCTATTAAAGAACAATGATGATTAGTAGAAGCCAACCTTACGGTTAGGCAAACGGGATACCTAACACCTTTTCCGATTTGTACCTTAGCTCCCAAGCCCACTTTCTCTGGTTAAACGTTTTAAAAATCAATAGCTATTTTTATTTTTCTTAGTTTTTTCAAAAACTAAATGGCGACTCTATTTTTAACAAAAATAAATTTTCAAAATTTGACTTTCAAGGTGTTTAAAATATTTTTCAAAACATCTTTGACTTTCTTTATTTTTGATCCCTAAATCCTAACACCACATCAGCGAGTACTGTATGAGTGAGTTTGAGGCTTATTGTGCAGCAAATGGGATTATAAGGTTAAAAATCATTCCATTGAAGCTAAGGTAGAACAGAATAGAACTATGCATGAATAGGACAATCATAGAGCATGTCAAAAGCATGAGGATTCATGCAGGGTTGTCGAAGCAGTTCTAGGCAGACGAGGTGAACACTTTAGTGTATTACTCAGTTAAAAGGAAAAAAGAGATGGTCTGCAAATTGAAGAGAAGTCTGTATGGGTTAAAAATAGGCACCCAGTTAGTAATCAAAAGCTTTAAAACTTTCATGTTAAATACGAGATTTAGTAGATATCGTGGAAATCTTTTTTATTATGTAAAGCAGTTTGCTACTCATATTTGATACTCCTCTTATATATAGATGATATGCAGATTGTATGATCAAGCATAAATGAGATTTTTAATCTCAAAGAACAGTTGTCCATATAATTTTTCATAAAGGATTTGGGAGCTGTAAAGCGAATCCTTGGTATGAGAATCAACAAGGAGAAAAAATGCAAGAAGTTGAAGCTTTCATAGGCATAGTATGTTGAAAAGATACTAAAGGGCTCAATATAGAAAGTGTTAAGCTCAAAGAAAGAGGAGAGTCATATGGCTAAGGAGTCATATGCATTAGTCATAAGTAACCTTATGTATACTATGACTTATATCAGGCTTGACATTGCTCACACGGTGGGAGTTATGAGTAGATTTATGAAGAAACCATGTAAAGAGCATTGGGAAGCCGTCAGGTGAATTCGACGGTTCTTAAAGGTTCTACTAACAAAACTTTGTGTTATGAGGCTCATAAACTTAGTTAAAAGGTTTTTTTGAATTCAGACCTAATGGAGAACATTAAAAATAGAAAGAGTACCATCGAAAAGTGTAGCGATTAGTTGGGTTTTAAGGTTGTAGAAAATCATGACCATCTCTACACTAGAGAAAAGTACGTTGCTGCCACAGAGGCGTGCAAGAAGTTGGTATGATTCAAAGATCTCATGAACGTGTTAGGCAAAGAATAGAATACTAGTACATTATTCTGCAACAGTCAAAGTGCTATACACTTAGTAAAACATTCAGCCTTTCATTTGAGGACAAAGTATATTGACATAAAATACTATTTTATACACTTGATATTGAAGGATGGACAACTTAGTTTGGAGAGGATCCATACAAAGTAGAATACCGCGAACATGTTAACAGGGTGGTGACGATGGAGAAAGTGGAAGGTTTGTTCAGCTTTGGCCAATCTTTAAGTTTAGAGGACGGGAGAAGGCTCACATTTGTTTTCTTCTTTTGTTTGAGGTGATGATAGTTTCTGGTTATCATAAGGTTTTGATGCAACGACAGTTTCTGGGAATCAAAAGTCTTAAAGTGAATTTAATTCAAGTGGGAGATTATTAAAGAAAAGTGAGAAAACCCACTTAGGACCCAGACATATTAACCAATCAATCAATCTACAAAAGTATTGTGGGCGGCCCAAGACAAATTGATGGATAAATCGATCAGGATTGATAACTGATCAATTGGTCTAGCAAACGGATCGATTGGCCTATTCCAGATCAATAGCTTTATAAAACCCGTTAGGGTTGCGTCCGTTTGCTTGTGGGTGCGATTAGTGTGATAAATCCTCAACAACTTTAACACAATTAATCATAAGCATCACAAAAAATGTGTCAACCATCTATGTATGCAGAACCCACATATGTTATGAGTTCCACATGCATATAAATAACTATAATGCATTTTACGTAGTTCACTACTGAATTTATATAGCATTACTCATAAAGAAACATAAAATTCTTGTGGTAGTACTTCGATTGCGGAGAGATGTAATTTGCCAACGACTTGAATAGCTAATACTTGGCTTGAGCAATGATTTATCAAAGTTGTTGTTTTGCTTCTAAAAAGGACAACTCCAGCCATCTTTTGTTTGCTTAAGGGGCGGGATACAGTATAGGGTGTTCTAGGCTTATTAGACTACCTAAGGTGTTATATTTTGATTGAAAAGATTTTTAAGATTCTCTCTCTCTCTCTCTCTCTCTCTCTCTCTCTCTCTCTCTCTTAAGTCTTCAAAGCTCAACAAAAAAGATCACTCAATCAATGTCTTTTTGGTTAGTTTAGAAAGGGGGATTGGAGAAGGAGAATTGAACTAGGGGATATATAGAGCCCGCTTTTAAGATTTTGTCTATTGAGATTAGTAACTCCATATTTGTGTTGCATGATTTGTACGAATAGTTCAATTAAATCTTGAACTATTCATGAAATTATTATTACTAGACTCCCTTGTATTATTAGTATCGGATTTTGAATTTTCTTCCTTCCTTATTTAACAATCAATAATAAATCTTACAACTTATCTCCGTCTTTATTTCACTCTAACCAAATATGAATTAAATTTTTCATAATATACAATAATCCTATCCATAATTTCATGGTGTAAAAAATATGTGGGACCCACAGTCATAGTTATTTCTCATATCCAATCAAATCTTGACTAGAATATAAAAACATTGAATTAGTGGATTCCTAAAGTTATCTTGGGTAAATTCTGTGGGTGGTGGAGCATTATGATTCACTGTAGTGTTGATCAATCTAAGAAGAATGGTGCATTAGAATTCAACTAGTTCAACTTAAGTCATCTAGGTTGTCTATTTATTATGGGTTTATAAATTGATTCTTGTAATTTTTCAATGGTAATAGTACATGATTTTTATAAAAGTAGACTAGTCCCTTAACTTTTATCTCACTTGGGGTTTTTTAATGTTAAAATTTGTAATAATTTTACTCTCATTTGTAATTGTTTATTTTAATTGCTTGTGATTGTCTAGATATTCCATAACCAAGGATTAATAAAAATGCTAGGGGAACGGGTAGACCCAAATTAACATGGGATAATGTATTAAGAAAAAATATGAACTTATTAAAATTAATTGAAAATATGACCTTTAACAAAGCAGAATGGCATAAAAAAATTTATGTAACCGATCCCAATTAATTAAGACAAAAACTTAGTTCGATTTGGTTTAGTAATTCTAAATGTTTGTGGGACCTTCCAATAGTGAATGAATGTGCACGAGGGAATCATAATCCTCAAGATCCCTACTTGAATCCTAAACCATCTTTTCAAACATGCATCCAAACAAATCTTTGATCCTAATCCTTTTTAAAATCACCCAAAACCTAAAAATATTTTGTTAAGGCTATCATACCCCTAGTACGGCCCGGAAGACTCCTGTACCAGTCCTACACGTGGGACATAAACCCAATACCTTAGGGCTCATTTGATAATCCGGACTGAATTATTTAGGATTAGTAGTGAGGTGAGATTGGTAGTGAGGTGAGATTAATTTTTTTGTGTTTGAATTGAGTATGATTAAATAACGGACTAGATAATGATTTACCCTTCTATTAAGTTAATTTATTTTAAATTTAACTTAAATAAATTAATAAGTTAAATTTTAGGGATAATTGCACTTACCTCCCCTGAGGTTTAAGCTTATTACAGGGACCTCTCCGTGGTCTCTGAAATTATACTAACCTCCCTTGAGATTTAATTTTTAACATCAATTGCACCTAACTGTTAAAATTTTCGTTAAAATTTAACGAAAATTGCCCCTCCTACTCCAAAATCACCTTTCCCAAAACCACCATTCCGTTGAAATTTGGGATGAGAATAGTGGTTTTATGGGGGAAAGGTGGTTTGAAGGGTGATTTTGGGGTAGCAAATGTGGTTTTGGGGTGGGATGGGCGATTTTCGTTAAATTTTACAGAAATTTTAACAGTTTAGTGCAATTGATGTTAAAAATTAAATCTCGGGGGAGGTTAGTGTAATTTCAGATACCACAGGGGAAGTTCCTGTAATAAGCTTAAACCTCATGGGAGGTAAGTGTAATTATCCCTAAATTTTATGTTATTGTTAAATTTTATGTTATTTATTTTAATATTTTAATACTTTTTATTATTTTTAAAAAATTTTAAATTCACTTCTTAATCCAACACTTTCTAATCCCACACATCTCTCCCTCACTAATTATCCCTCATATGGAGGACTAGCAATCCGTCCAGATAATTAGCCCGGAGGCTTAACAAACATCGAATTGAACTATACTCTAGACTAATAGTCTGTCGAAACAAACGAGGCCTAAATGTCCTTCTAGCAAAGGAGAAATGATATTTTGTCTTACATTAACTATGCATACAAATGCATTGACATTAAATCTATCGAAATAAAAATAAAAGATAAAATATTAATAACTTAAAAAGTGGTAAAATACCTAGTATGGTTGAGAAGCCAAGAAGTGAACCGATGACTTCTGAAGCAGCACGTCCTCATGCATCGATCCAACAGTTATGCATTGTACAATGTAATGTATAATACATGTTTGTGTGATACATAACATAATAGTTACACTACGGAGGATCCATTCTCCCACATGGGTCATTGTTAGTGGCACGTAGTACAACATGTTGCTGAACAACGCGGCTATGGGCTGTAGGTCGCAGGCTAAAAGCCACTCATTAATGTAGTTTCCATTGTTGCTTCGCCACCAATACTCTGCTAACATGAGTGATGATCAGTGGAACTGACGGTGAGTGTAATGTTGTGATTTTTTTTTTTTTTGGTGTTGTGTTGACCTTTGACTTTGAAGTTTATTTGACATTTGTAATTTTGACCAAGGGTAAATATGAGAATTACATTTTTCTGGAAAAGATAGAACTCACCCTTTTTTCTTCTCCAGATCACTTCC
>JAOTRH010410352.1:3815-27560 GCA_034768845.1 Heliamphora exappendiculata
AATTTTGCTGTAAAACCTTTTCAGGTGAGCATGAGGAGTTGACCTAGATGCTTGAGATGTTGGAGGACTCATAGTAGTTTCATATTTTTGACATGTACTTCTACATGTGATGCCTGTTTCAGAAGGCGGATTTTGTACGTCTTGAGGTGATATATTTATTCATGTATGATAATGTATGTTTCTAGTTTATGAGAGTTGAACTGTGGAAATTTTTATCCAAATGATATATATTTTTGAGTTGATGGTTTTCTAACTGCAAATCTTATTTTTTAAAATGGTGTTTGGGTGCGCTTTCGCGTGACCCTAGTGTTTGCGGTGTGACAATTGAGATTATTGTTCTTGATTCTAAGTCTAGGGCGTCCCTGCTTGCCATTTTTGAAAATGTTTTGGCTTATACCCCCTTGGTGTGTCCCCGGTGTTTGAAATGATTTTGGTTTACACACTCTGGGTGTGTTCCCGGTGTTTGAAATGGTTTATGGATATTGTTGGGCACCATGGGTTCGTCGCGCTAGCATTCAGATTTCGATAGCTTGGACTTTGGGGTTGACACCGGCAAAGGCATCACGAGTCTTAAGGTGGGATAAACCGCTTGGGTTGAATTCCCCTTATACACCCTGGGTGCATCCCCGGTGTTACAGATTTGATTTATTGAATTTGTTGGCCTGGAGAATGGCGCGGACTCCACAACGTTGCCATTAAGTAAAACAGCTAAGGCATGATGCTAAGGCGCACGTTTACTATTTACAACGAGGCGAGTTGATGGCTTTGGTGATCAAATACCTGTGAAAGTCTATTCTGGTAATTCCCGGCATGAAATTCCTGTTATGAATCTGGGTGCATGTTGGATTGGGCATCTGCATTACATACACGACATCTCATATGCATATGTTTATTGACTTATCTGTTATCCTGTCATAAATTTGTCTATCTCATTGACTATAAACTATACTGGGTGTTGTATGGTGTGTTGTGGTGAATTTTGTGCCGTGAGATTAGTTAGAAAGTTAGAGTGTTTTGCTTCTAGGCCTTGGCTCATGGTATTCGTGCCACAGCTAAGGAAGAGTTCTTAGAGGAAGTCATCCTAGAGGGAGAAGAAGAGTTTAGAAAATAAGGTGAGTTCTGAGAGCATGTGGATCCTGCTGATGCATTCTGATGAGTCGAGACCTCTGCTTTTGTTCTTATATACAGTTTTTTCCGCGCTTAGTGTAAAATTTGAAATTTCTTGGTAAAACTGTAATAGTTAAATACTTTTGAACGGTTCATAACTACTTTATGATGTAATAACTAACATATATAAATATGAATGAACGACTAGAATATCTCTTTATTTATATTTATGTATGTCCCGACGTGCCCGGAGGACAGAGCGTCATAGTTGGTATCTGAGATTAGGTTTAGCGAACCTTTAGGCCTTGGGTTAAGGGAAACCATACATTCTATCGTGTTGGAGCTCTATAAGATGCGTTGTATTAATTATTATTATCATCTATACATTATAAAAACTAAAATTTGATGCGTCTAAGTCTTATAGCGAGTCATGTTAGGACGTTACCAGGATCAGAAGCAGCATGGAATCTACATGCGAAGAACGGGTAAGACCATCGAGATCGAAGATTGGAGATTCATGCAACTAGTTACCTTATTTTGAGGGTAGACATGAGTACGCACTAGGAGAAGTTTTAGATATCACCTCGAGAGATATCGTTAGAACCCCGCGACTTCATCCTTATAAGTCCTTTTCTATTTCACCCCAAGCCTTGGTGTCAACTTTTTGAAGTTCTTTTGTGTGTCCTTCCTTCTTATATCATCAGTCCTCAATGGTACCGTCAAGTGTCGTTCATCGATAACTCTTATGCACCCAAGTCTTGTTAATAACCCTATTCGAAATTCAATCCTAGAAAGTACCCTTGTCTTTAAGTTTTCATGCCTCGCTAATGACTGGTATTCGCATTTGATTCTCCTCCGATTCGAGTCATCATCCGTGAACTAACTCTTCTCTTGTAGAACTCAATATCAATTCTTTGTTAAGTACCCGTTCTAAACATTCGACATTGATAAAATTTTCTGCCATCGTTTATTTTTCTCGATCCTGAAACCACAAATTGTTGCAGTGATTTTGTGAATTCTTCGTACACTCTTGAAATTTCTACCAGGAAAGTATACTTGGATGCTTGAATTGAAGTACGTTAGGCCGACGTAACTTCAGGGCAAATATCTAGTTTGGCTGCCCCTTTTGCTTAAACATCTCTTTTATCATAATTTAATTGTACAAGATTAGTTTTGGGGACACTTGTTTAAAGTATTGTTTACTATCCTTCTCTTGTTTCTCTCACATTTGAACCCCAAATGACCACTTAATTTGTGTCAATGGTAATTACCTTAACTATGACCATTTAACCTCATCCGGCCTATCTTTGAACCACCTGGGTTCCACCCTAAGACGTTTTAACCCCGCGCATATTTTTGACTGTCGACCTTCAAAATCTTGTTCCATAAATCTATGAGTAATAACGATCATCAGGATATTATGTTATTAGGCCTTAGCGCTTTCACGAAAAACTGAGACGATGCACAAAAACCTCTTAACATCTCTTCAAGCGTGAAGCAGATTTCTTTTTGATGTCATGGCTTAGAATATCTGTTAACGTTCACATTTAACAAAGTTTTGAAGATCAAGACTCCTGTTTGCAAGAATGGTTAAGTAAGGGCTTATTCAACTAACTATATCTTTTCAAAGGTCCCGACAAATACGACTATACCATCAGTAATATAAAGTTAGAAACGACAGCTTTACACCAAAGGACTCGCGACACCACCATATGGCACAATTTAAACTTTCCCAAACTAGTTCATAGCTGACCCACCCATCCGATAAATCGAGAAGCAAAAGATTCATATCGGTAGTAAGAAAGTGAAAAATGAGAAATAGCCTCAAAACTCACGATAACCTTAGTACGTTAGCAAAGGAGGTACGTCTATATACATCGATATTTACACCGGCCTTCCCACCGAAGTGTTAGAGTTCGGATCTTTGCCATCACTATCAAAGAACGAAGAATCTTGATCACAACAATGAACGTTTGGAGCCTGATGAAGAATTAACCACCAAGTTATATGGGTCACACGAATAGGTATTTACCACAATCATATCTTTTATCATGTTCGTTTTACCCTAGAAAGACCAACCGCCTGAGAAAATGATCCAATTATTGGAAGAGACTTTCAAACCCAGCGTTCTAGCACATCAAGAACATACGGTAGATGCCAAGAGGAACGGAGCAACCTTTAGAAAGACTAGAGAGAAAATGGAAGCATATGATTAAAGACTTCGTCATCAGGATTATCAAGATCACCTCAAAGATCAGTAACTCTTTAGTTAAACAATTCAAGGATTTGGGTGCCAAGGAGTTTGTGGAAATAGTGAGTCCCATTGACGCTGAAGAATGTTTGAAGGGTGGAGTGCGCATTTTAGACATACCAAGTTATTCACATGGTAGGTTCTTAAAGTATAGGTTTGTATTTGTTTGGTGTCTAGATTGTGTAACTCCTATAGAGTGGTATTCGATTTCCATTGTGGTATCAATGTGAGTCACAAGGAAGTTGTTTTCGAAAACCTTTTGATATGTGACCTGTTAGAGCAAGTTTGTTTGGATTGATGAGTAGATGTTGCTGGTATAGAGAAGGGATTTTCTTATGGGAACGTGTAAACTCTATGTATGAGCAATTAAAGGGTGATATAATTCTGTTGTTTCTAGTGGAGTTGCGTAGCAACTTCATGTGAGTACATGGGAGGAATAAGTGTTTGGATAAGAAGAGTGGAAGCGCAAGTGAGACTATACAAATTTATGGGTATGTTGTTTTTGTAATTGGCCTTGAGTGAATCAAGTGTCTTAGTAGTATGTGGGTGAGATAAAATAATTAAAGAACAAAAATGGTTCTTGGATCAATTGTGTGGCAGATAATGTGTGAAGGGATTGAGTGATGATTATAAGAGACTTTATAGTCAAGAGTTAATACTATCTAGTTAAGGGATTGTAGGGTGGATGGTACGTACGTGAAGGAAATATGTGATGAGGTTGTGACTGAATTCATATGGGTAGGCACATACCTGGGGAGCGTTTAGTCTGTGTGGTAAGTTTAACCCTAGTGACTCATTAAGTTCAAGTGGCGATATTAATCTTGATGGTCGTAAGGCTAGAGTAGTCCAACACAAAGTGGTGATGTGATTTCGAGTTAGTAGTCGTTAGTCGTTAGTCGATCGGAAAGTAATCTTCGATGTACGTTTAAATATGGCAATGAGTTGGTTTTCGGTAGAATGACAGTCTTTCTAAGACAGAGGTGGAGAATGTTTGAAATCAGTTTCGGTGATGGGCTAGTTTAGAGACATATGATTGCTTGTGGAAGTCGTACTCGATGTAAGTTGTGTTTTGGAGCCAACGTGTTCTCAATGATAGACTGGGGTCATGATATCATAAATTGAAAGTGCGGAAGTCAGATATACCCAAGACTGCCTTTAGGATTCGTTACGAGCATTATGAATTTGTGGTGATGCCTTTCGGGTTAACGAATGTACCCACTGTGTTTATGGACCTGATGAATCGGGTGTTCAGAATATTTCTAGACCAATTTGTAATTGTGCTGATAAATGATATTCGGTTATATTTTCAGAGTGAAGAGGAACACATGGAACATTTGAAGATTCTTTGTAGATCTTGAGAAAGCACAAGTTGTATACAAAATTTGGTAAGTGTGAGTTTTAGTTGGATCATATGGTGTTTTTAGATCATGTTATATCCGGAGAAGAAATTCAAGTGGACCCAACAGAAGTAGAAGCAAGAGTTAATGGGAAGAGGCTAACTAACATGACAAAGATACGAACTTTTTGGGACTAGCTGGTTATGTAATATGATCCTTGAAGATTAGGTAGTAATTAGTTTAAGGTGTTAAGTAGAACAAAACAACCTTTACTCTAAGTGCTAAACACATGGGCTCGACCTTATCCACATCCGCAATAAAGAACGATTCAAGTAAATAGGACACAATTTTGAAGAACGAGAAGGCACAACGATAGTAAATCATCCTCAACCTTCCATTTCAGGAACGAAATTTGTTTAAGGGGGTAGTTTGTAACGACCCAGTACAGACCCTAGTTGTGATAACCTGGTTAATAACGACCCGTGTAAAGACCCTGCTCGAACCCTAGTATTAGTGACGGATAGTCCACAAGACTATAGAGCACAGAAGAAGTTCAGAACTCAAAATCGAATCGAAAACCCTAAGTTCGGCCCGAAAACCCTAAAAAGGTCTAAAACTCAGGCAACAAAACCTAAGCACCCGAAGAGTCTCATAACATTCTAAATGAAGTAAATATCATGAAATAATGAATTAAAAATAAAAAATCCTCATAAATAAGGTAAAATGACCATTTTGCCCCTAATACAGCAAAAAGTTTTAAAAATCTAAATTTTGACACATGGATGCCCTAAATCAAGAATTTAAGTACAATTAAGTAGAAAATGACAAAATAACATTAAAATACCAAAAATGCCCCTTAGTGGCCGACCACCTTTGAAAGAGTGCCAAGAAATAATTTTTTGCTTTATTTTTAGCTTAAAATGATGAGAAATGTATTAAATTAAGCATTATGATGATTCCATACTTGTTGACCAAGTAATATATATAACAATATAGTGTTATAGGTCGATAAAAGCAAATAAATTATTATTGAAGTTCATACACAACAAAATAAGTTAAAAAGTCATATATTGCCAAATTAACTTAATTTAACTTAAAAGATTGCATCTATTTAATCAATTGCTATGGAAACTATGATAATACACGAGGATACTATATTTACGATAAATATAGTAAAAAAATAGGTCTCAGTAAGAATAGACATTAAAAAGATATATCAAATTAACTTTTAAAGTATTTTCTTACACAAAATGGCACCCAAACCTATGCAAAGTCGGGATTGATGTGGGGTCAGGTTTTTGTTCGCCAAATAGCCCACTAGCTGCATTTATCTTCCCCATATCTGATGTATATATCTCAAAAGTTGCACCATGTCAACTCATATCAACTCAAACCATGTGATATGTAAAAAAAAGAGACAAAAAGTACCTTAATTAATCTTGTGTTCCCTCCTTGTTCCCTAGCCCTTCTCCTATATAAACCAAGCCAAACATCTCTCCCTCCCCTTCATAATTTCGTGCACATAGAGAGAGAAAGACTTGGTTGAGTGTTCTTTAAGTTTGAGGGAGAAAAAGAAGGAGGAAGAAGGAAGAAGGGAGCTAGGAATCAAGTGGTGTTTTTCTAGAGCTAAGTCCTTTCAGCCTACCATCCCTTGAGCCTCTAAATAAGTAAGTAAAACCTCTAAACCTTATATCTAAAATCTCTCAAAATATCTCCCAACACATCCCTTTAAACACACTAAGAATTGAGAACCGAAATCAAAATGAAAATGTGTCATAGTAACAAAATAGGGGATGTTATGTTTATGAGTGATATGAGATGTTGTTGTATGTTGTTATCTTTGAGTTTGATGACTTTTAAGTGTTCTGGAGCCTTGATATTAAAGTGTAAAACACAATCATGCAAATAAATGGCACAAAAACTTGACATGACATAAGTAGAAGACTTTGATGCTGAAATTTGGAATGCCATAACTCAATGAAGAAACTTTATCCAAGTATGTTCTTTATGTCCAGATTTAGATTCTTGTGTTATCTTTCATCCAAAATTGGTTTCAACTCATTTTCATAAGTAGAACTCGAGATATTGTAATTTTATCAAAGTGTGTTATTTTTCGACCAGTCAACACTACCGACTTAGAAACCCTAATTTAAAATGAGATCCGAACTTTGGTCAAAACATGAAAATTGTAGATAGAATGTATATATATCTACCCACGAAGAAAGAGCACAAAATATTGAGTTTTCATAGGTCAAAAGCCCTTTGAAAATCTCTATTGAGTTTCAGCCCTCAAGGGACACTTCTATCACATATTTTTATATAGTCTAAAACTCCTATTTTTAGTGACCTATTCCAAATTTGGTTTACATGAACATTGTTGCTAACATATGGAACCACTTTATGCCCAAAAATCAGACCCTAAAGCTTTGGAATGATACCCCAAAACCGTTTCAAACCCTCTGTCCAAAACCGGCTCTGCTAAGTTTTGGCAGCTGACAGAACCTATTTTGTAAAATGGCCAAAAAGTCTAATTTGTTCCAAACCACTAACCTTAGATCTAAATATGAAACTTGTAGGGGACGTGTTGGACTATAACATACTAAGACATGGGCTCATTTGGACTTGATATGATACTCCAAAATCGAGAACAAAAGAAGCATATTTTTTGTAAAATCCTAAGAAAAGTGCTAAACCGTTTTTGGTTAGGATGCTTTGTTCACCCTTTTGCCTTAGGTTTTAGCCTTCGTGTTAAACCTGAGAGTTGTAGAAAATATTTTTATCTAAATAGTGTATAAAAATCATAGTTTGATCCCAAATCTAGGTACCCCAAAATCTTATTGGCCCTTTTCATTTAATACTTAATTTTTGGCCTTAAAATTTGCCAAGTGTATGTTGGAGTACCTTTTACTATGATGTTACGGTTGGTATACTGAAAATTATATTTTTAGTATTTAATTTTATTTTTGAATAAAATTAATTTTCTATTTTATGAGAATCTTTATGAGCAATGTACATATATCATTTCTTTGATATGCATGGATGTCCAATATTCTGTATAATATTTAATCTGGTGTGTAGAGTACGGCTTGTACACAGAAGATCAAATTTTAGGTTATTGCAGAATATTAGTTTTATGTTCACAATTTAGATGGAAATAGACATACCATTGGTACGACTGTAGCACAAAGTTTTAGTAGGCCTATCTTGATTGTAGGGAACTAGTAATAGCATCGTCTATTATTCTGACTCTCTGTACCAGTTCACTTTGTGTGTATTGAACGAAACATTTGGGGTAATTAATTTTGTACTGATTATATAAATTAACACATCCTAAGGTTATTATGAATAGTACTTATCTTCTTAATCTTAAAATAATTATTAATTTACGTATATTTAATATTCGTTGTTTTGATTCGTTACAGGGTGCGATCTTATATGAGTCTATATTTTTGGTAAGTTGGATAGCAGTATTATTTACATAAAAAATATTAATTATTGACGGAATCCACGTCCCGAAGACAGAAATTGACGATACCTCCTTAAAGATACTTTTAAGTTTTGACTGAGCCAAACCCTGCCGGTGAATTTAATTATTCGACGATCAAAATAGTTAAGCAGAAGGGTATAAGGAATATCAAGATACTGATTAAATTAAATTGTCAGTAATTAAATTTAATTCGCGGGTATCGAAAATCTTATCGTGGGGAAAAATGGTGAGCATTTAATAACATGAGCTCAATACAAGAAGGTCTTGAGATTATGGGTCAGAGTGCAATTATAGTTCTTTAGTGATATGCACTGTAATTTAGTATTTTATGAAAATTGCATAAATCGCTGCTGATTTTCCATAATTGCAAATACCGCTATGCGTCTTTCCTTAATTGCAGAAATCGCTGCTGATTTTCCATAATTGCAAATACCGCTATGCGTCTTTCCTTAATTGCAGAAATCGCTGCTGTTTGTGTTCCACTGGAAGTCTAACTCATAATTATTCTCCAGGTCCCTGCTGTAACCCTATATATATGTGCGTAGGTTAAATTAGTTTGAATTTGATAGATCATATCTCATATATTATTATAATACTATTTTTGTCTTCCAAGACATAAATATATCGGGAATCTGCTGGTACTAGTTCTCGGGGGATCGTAGCCCACACTACGTTCGAGGATCACGTAAGAAAATACAGTAGAATATCTGACTTGAATTTCAACTCGGAATCAAGTCGTAGTTAAAGAATAGATCGACAAAAGATATTCTTTTAAATTAACTTTGGTTGCATGAGTTTATTTTTGATTGTTCGACGTCAAAATTTTTATCTGGAGTCTGTTTCGGTGTTTGCCCGTCCAGTTAATTTTTTTACCGAAAATTATTTTACAAAAATAATGATCTTCGCGGTTTTGCCTCCAACAAATTGGTATCAAAGCCGTTTTATTTTTTGTTTACGATTTATCGGGGCCGGGTAAATTTAGAACTGTGCTAACTTTGTTTTGCAGGCGTTCTAATCCTGATTTTATGATCATTCTTTATTTTCATGTTTGATTGAATGCGTGGATGATGATTTGATTATTTTTTTAATCACGGGAGTTGATCGTGATAGATTAATTAATTTTAAATCGAATGTAAGTTTACGGGACATAGGTTTCGATATAAATTATTTTTATGTTTTTTAAGTTTCTTTTTCTAATTTATTAGAAAGAAAAAAATAAGAGCAGGTATTGAAGAAATGGCAGTGGTTGGCGGCGGCAACCGACGGTGGTTTCGGCGGCGGTAACCGGTGAATAAGTTTTTTGAATTGCTTTGCAATATTTTTTTCTTGTCCAAAATTTTTTTCTATATTAAATAAAAAAAGGGAGGTAGAACAATTTAATCTTTGGTTGCAAAGGGGAATCGGAAGTTGGCACAAGTTTCCAACAGCAAGCGGCAATAATCCAAAGCCAAACGAGGCACTGTAGCGGTTTTCCCAAAAACTCCAAGCAAACTATTTTCGGCAACAGTAAGCTTTTTCCCAACAGTAGCGCCAAACATGGCGCTGGTTCTAGTGTGTTTCAAGCCGCCGGTTTCAACAGTGTTAATCCCAAGCGGCGCTGTTTGGAATTTGCAATCTCGGTGAGTAAAGTTTTTTTAAAACAAAAGCATAAAGGAGTCCAAACCGCAGTACGCTCCAGCGAATTCCCAAGGTGCCAAACGCTGCCTAAAGCAGCGGTGCAATCACAAACAATTCCAGTGGTTTGTTTTTTATTTGATTGGATGGAAGTTTGGGATTTTTTTATGGATGAATGGGATTAGTGCAAATCCATTCAGCGCAAATTCCAAAAAGTGTCCCAATCCCAATGAAGAGTTTTTTTTTGGCAGTTTCCAAAAAAAAATCCCACGCAAAAAGCAGCAAACCAATCCCAAGCAAACACGGCGCTGTTTTTCCGAAACTCAAGCAGTGGTTTTTCAGCTGTTTTGGCCATGGGTGATCAAGCAGTTTGTTTCTTCAAAACAGTGAAGCAGAATCCGGCGAAAATCCAGCCTGTTTGGTGTTTCAGTTGGCTTGATTTGTCTGACATGACAATATCAAGGAATTATGAAACAAATAGGATACTAAAAACGGATAAAGACTAAACTATTGAAGTTTATTCAAAATAGAATACTGAAACTCTTTAAAGTTTCAATCAGATTATAAAATCGAAATATTTATATTTATCTTACATTTAATTTTTTATTAACTGCGTGGATGATATTTATTGATTTTATTTATTCTGTTAATTTAATTAATTCGAATATTTGGTTTTAATTAAAATATTTTGTAATGAATAATAAAAATAAGATTTTTTTTAATTAATTAATTTTAATTAAATGGAAAAACTTTAGATATTTTATTTTTTTTACAAAATATCACGTTTAAGATATTTTTTTTTAAATCGGATATCTTGAAAAAACGTAGGAATTAATTTCAAATTTTGAATTAATTAAATAAGAAAATATTTAATCGAAATAAATTATTATTTTTCAAAAAATGTGGAACGAAAAATAAAATAAATAAATATCTTTAATCACTACCTTAGCTGAAAAGTTGAAGGAAAAACTGCGCATTTATTAAATTTTATTTGTTACGCATTTAAACTCGAAAAGATGGTTTGATAAATCAGAATTTTTAGAATTGTGTACACGAAAAGATGTTTGATTCTTTCAGATCGTGTGATTTTTGAAATTAATAAATATATTTTAATTAAACGGAATTTTATAACTCTAAAAAATATTTTAAAAATCTAAGTGCGAGAGAAAATTTATTCACAGATAAATTCCGCGGTCTCCGTCACTAGTTTATAGGCACTGCAATTAAACTCTGCGTGATGGCAGTAAGGCTTTTCTCCTCATCGGACAGATTAATTACAATATCCCCAGTATAAATCTCATTTATGGATAATTCTGGATAATTGTTAGTGTGGATCACTTCTCCATCTGAAGGGTTCACTACGAAGCGATTGATTTGGAATTAGGTGATGGTTAACACTTAGCTATATATAATAGTATCATTTCCATCTGAGTCGCTGCTATTATATACTGGATCGAAACTATGTCAGCTATTTAATTTTACTTGGTATGGTCAGTTGCCAAGATAGTAAAATTAAAAAGAATTGGTCTGTCTGATCTTATGAAGAATAGTAGACGTCCACCCATCGTGGCATGCTATTCTCAGGTTACTAGGCTGCTGGCGAATTAATTTTAAAATGGTAGAGAGAACTAAATTAAAATGAATTTAAAATTTTGCTCATCATAATTAATAATTTTTTAATTATGTGATTCTCAGGATTAAAATGGATTTCAACCCACTCACTTCAATACTCAAATAAAACAAACTAACGAGACCAAATTTTGTTGACTAGAAATGTAACTTGGATATAGCTTTAACCACAAATGGTATTCCTTCAATACTAGGAAATGCGTTTGTTTCAGAAAAAAGTTCTTCTTCGGGGCCGAAAGGTATGAAGAAGAAAAATGTTCAGAAATAGGGAGACACAATTTTCAGGGTAGTTAGTGGGCCACAGACTGGTGTGAAAAAACTGAAAGGCAGATATTTTCATTGCAATCAGACATGGCACTAGAAAAAGTTATATCCAAAATTTCTCAGAAGCCAGAACAAACATGATAATTTCTGTTCGCTGGTTGTGAAAACATGTTTAGCGGTGTATCTACCGGTACCTGGTGTGTAGATACGGGAGCTACAATCATGTCTGCAATTCATTGCAAAGGTTTTAGAAAACTCGATAACTCAGTGATGAGGAGATTTATTTGTATATGGGCAATAATACAAAGATAACAGCAGTTGCAGTAGGAGATGCCACTCTCAGTTTTGGTAGAGATCGAGTTTTAATATTGAGAGATTGTCTTTATGTACCTGCCATTAGAAGGAACTTAGTTTCCATTTCTAGATTGGCTAAAGACGGATATTTTATTTATTTTAATAACTCTGTGGTTATTAAGGATAATAAACGAGTTATCTGTTATGATATATTGGTGTATGATCTTTATATTATTACTCAAATCTCTCATACACTACAACTAATTAAAATGAATAACACATCTAATTTACCATATAAGAGAAAGCTTACTTTTTTAATGAACAAAATATTTCTTTGGCACTTACGCTTAGGTCATATTAATCAAAAAAGGATAAACAGACTGGTAGCAAATGGACCATTGAGTTCATTGGAAGTGGAGGCACTTTCAGTTTGTAAATCTTACTTAGAGGGTAAGATGACCAAGATGCCATTTTCGGCCAAAGGCTATAGAGCTAAAGAACCGTTAGAGCTGATTCATTCTGATGTGTGTGGTCCTATGACAATCCAGGCTAGAGGTGGCTTTGAGTACTTTGTCAGTTTCATTAATGACTACTCAAGGTATGGATATATTTACTTGATGCACCATAAGTCTGAATGCTTTGAGAAATTCAAAAAATTCAAGGCGGAGGCAGAGAAGCGTTTGGGTAAAAGTATCAAATCACTACGATTTGACCGTGGTGGAGAATACATCTTTGGAGAGTTTAAGGACTACTTATCATCAGAGGGGATTACATCCTAGTTGGCTGCACCTGACACTCCATAGCAGAATGGAGTAGCAAAAAGAAGGAATAAAACTCTTATGAAAATGGTAAGGTCAATGATGAGTTATTCAGGTTTGCCAGATTCATTTTGGGGGCTCGCTTTAGAAACAACAGCTTACATTCTGAACTAGTACCTTCTAATTCAGTACCTTCTACTCCCACAAAATTATGGACCGGGGTGTAAGCTTAGTCTGAAATACATCCGGATTTGGAGGTGTCCAACACATGTGCTGAAAGAGAACGCGGGTAAGTTGGAACTGAGTACGAAAGTCTATTTTTTTGTGGGATATCCCAAGGGAATGAAGGGTGGTCTATTTTATAATTCTAAAGATCAAAAGGTCATTGTTAGCACCAATGTCCGATTCTTAGAAGAGAATTTTATTATGGATCACAAGCTCAAAAGCAATATTATTCTTGAAGAACTGAGAGAAAATGTCAGTAGAACGGAAGAGGAACCACAAGTTACTGATATTCTATTACCTCGTCGTAGTAGGAGGATTATCGGGACAGGTGCAAATCAAGAATAGGGTGCTGATGCATAGGGTTCAGATTCTGCATAGCCTGTTACTACTAGTACACAGACACAGGTAGTGCCTCGTCGTAGTGGGAGGGTTGTTCATCAACCTAATTGGTATATGTTCTTGGAAGAGTCTTTTGACAGGATCCCGGTAGAATTTGATACAGACCCCTGTAACTACAATGAAACACTACAAGACAAAGATGAAGATCTTTTGCAGAGGGCTATGAATTCATAGAGTGAATTTATGTATTCTAATCAGGTCTGAAAACTTGTAGAACCACTCGAAGGGATAAAATCCATTGGATGCAAGTGGATCTACAAGAAGAAGAGAGGAGCAGACAAGAAGATTGAAACCTTCAAAGCTAGACATGTTGCTAAAGGGTTCACTCAGAAAGACGGGATCGAGTATGAGGAAACCTTTTCGCCTGTAGCCATGCTTAAGTTTATCCGGATTCTCTTATCTATTGCTGCACATTTCGATTATGAAATCTGGCAAATGGATGTCAAGATAGCTTTTCTTAACGGAAGTCTTGACGAGTGTAAATGCATATTCGTGAGGTTGTATAATTTTAATCAAAGAAGAAATTATAAAGTAACTTGAACCTTATTATCTCAAGATCTGCTGGAAATCCCAAACTGTGAAAACACACTGTCCATTCGACTGAGGACTAATTTCCAGTCGACCGAACATACCACTTCAATCGACTGAACCTTCAGGAATTTTGAAAAACTGAAAAGCCGAACTGCATTTAACCTTTGATTTTTCATTTTTACTCCTCTCGGTTTCTCACTGTTAGGGCTTGAAATACACCTATTTGAGCTTCAAAAGGGTTTTCCCTCAAATTAACCTCTCCCACAAATATTCTAAACCTCTTAATCTCACATTTCTCTCTCTCAATCCCTCACTCCTGGTGCCTAGAGTTTGAGGAGGAAAGAGTAAATCCATTGCTAGAGATGATCCCACCGGCGAGAATGACCAATGGTTCAACTCGAGTAAAGCCGAAATTCTCTACAAACACCATCTCCAATCTCTAGATCCTATCTTTGGTAAGATTCTTAACATGAGATTCTTGAATTCCTATTTTCCTAGTGTTTTATGTCTTTTCACTAGAATAGGTTGGGAGCCATATATCTTCTATCAACCAAAGGGCATGTTTCCTCAACTTACACGATTATTTTATGCAAATCTTTCACAAGGACTTTCACTAAATCCAAATGACTGTTCCATTCGCTTTACTACGCATCTTTATGGGAAAATTTATAAATTTTTTGATAAAGATGTCGCAAATCTCTTTGGAATGGGTCGGGAAGATTTTGTGTTCACAAATTTCCTCCTAATCTTGGATCATGACACAAGACTTTACCCTCGAAACCTTTTTGCCTATGGTCATGACCGACCATCTTATGAATTTTGCTCTTACTCCATCATATTCACATTTTACCCTAGAGGCCAAAATTCTTCACTTAATCATTACATACAACATTTTGCCTCGTAGTGGGTCTCGCGCCTACATTTCATGTTTTAATTGTTACATATTGTGGTGTATCTATATGGAGAAACATCTTGAACTTTCTACCTTAATCTATCAATGGATGCTTGCCAAAAAAAGTACTAAACGCCATATTCTTCCATATGAAGGTTTTCTTACACCTCTTTTTGAGCCTTTGGCTTTTCTCCATCTCCTTCAAATTTTCTTCCACCTAAAAATTCTAATTTTCTAATCGCCACCACTTTAAAACAAATGGGTTATCAATTACAAAATGGTCAGTGGATGCCCAAAAATCAAAGGCGCCTAGTTCAAGATAGTGATAAGAAAGCCAAGGCTGCTGCCTATGCACATGATGATGCTCCTCTACCTACTTCTCCTTCAGCACATCCACCTGCTCCTACCACTGCTCCTGTTGCTAGTCTTGATCCCTCCACCAAATCCTTCCTCAAGAAATTGGTAAAGTCTTTCTCTAAACGGGTTGACAAACAATTTGCCAAAATCAACAATCGTCTCACTCGTCTCGAGGATGCCTTAGGTGTTCCTCCCTATGATGCTTCTTCACCCGAGGGTGATGGTGATGGTAACGGTGCTGGCAATGTTGATGAGAATGATTCTAGCTCTACTTCTTTTTGATCATGACAAAAGGGGGAGAACTAAGCAAGCAAAAAGAAAGGAAAACTTTTCTTCCACTTCACCACTTCTTTTTCTTATCCTTTGGAGAGCTTTATTTTGAGAGCATTATTACTTTGGTCATGTACTTATGCTACTCTTTGGTTCTTGAACGTTGTTTATCTTATGACTGTGCTTGGAATTATGATTGGATATTATGGATGTTTATGGTTGTAATTGGATCTTATGAAATTATGTTTGGCTATAACTTATGGTTGGATATTAAATATCTATGCATGCTCTTTGTCATCACAATAAAAATGATGGATATACGCTAAATGAATAAAAGTTTTAGAAGATATATTTGAAATGAAATTCAATGCACATTGTCAGGGGAAGTTATTCAACTCTCAAAAGATCATTGATTCATGCTTATTGATAGGGGGAGTTTTATTTAAGCTTTCCTACATTACTTTGACATATGTTTGTCATCATAAAAAATGGGGAGATTGTTGGTCTAATAAGGTTTCAATGACCGATTTTGATGATAACTAACCTATGTATCTAATTGTGCAAATTGAGTATGTTTACAGGAAAGAAATGCTTAGCAAATATTAAGATACAAGTTTTTGGAACAAATGCAAAAGAGTTGAGATATTGAAGGCTTGAAGCACAAAATTGTAAATTTCATTTGTAGGATCCATGTATACTCATAAAACTCATGGATATATGTTTTTGAAGCTCATAGGAATCCTAAATATCTTTAAAATATTTTTCCAAAGCATAAAAAGATCAAACCTTTTTGGAAAACTAAAAATTTGAATTTTTGTATGTCCAGTCGACTGAGTGAGTTGGCCAAAAATGATTTTCAAATCTAGAACAGGTCAGTCGACTAATCCTTCAAGTGCAGTCGACTGAAGTCAAGTCCAGTCGACCGAACATCCTTCTCTAGTCGACTGAACATATTAAAATTTGAATTTTTGCTGAAAATAGCTAGTTTGAAATTTTTCTATTTCGCCCAACGGCTAGTATGATTTTGGAGCCTATCAATAGAGGCCTTGAGCTCTTGTTTCATCCATCAAAAGTCTCTCAAACATCTCTCATTCTATTATTTCTTTGTGCTTCAAATTCTTGACTTTTTCAAACATATTTTTGAGAGAAAAATTCATTAGAATTCTCTTTGAGCTTCGTAGTCATATTCTATTGAGAAGTGAGTTAGAGCATTCATTGTTTGTACTCATTTGCTCGTTATAGGAGCATTCTCTTGTACTTCTTCTTGTTGTTCTATTGTATTTGAGAAAGGCGTTTCTTAGAAGAGGCTAATCCACCTACAAGGATTAGGTGACTTGAGAAGGATACATTCTCAAGAGAGGCTACTCCGCCTAAACTAAGGAGAGAGGCTGCTCTGCCTAGACTAAGGAGAGAGGCCACTCCGTCTATTGAAGGAGAGGTAATAAGAAATCCCCATAGCTATTGGCTTAAGGCAAGGACATAGGCCGTTGCGCCGAACCTTGTAAAAATCATAGTGTCATCATTTTTGCTTTACTTTCTTTGTCATACTATTGTTTACTGTTGCACTAAACACACATTCTTGTATTTGATTCCTTATTTATTATTTGTTCTTGTAATTTTTTTTAAACCAAGAAAAGTATTGAAACTAAAAGTTGTAAATTAAATTTTATACTTGTGATTCAAATCTTCTGACAAAAGGTTTTTTTTTGTATATTTTTGTGTTTAAATATTTAAAGAAAAGTTATACTTGTATTATTAATTATTAAATACAAAAAGGAATTGAATTTAGTTAACAATAAATTTTATTCAACTCTACACTTGTACTTAAATCTCTTAAGAAAAGTTTTTGTTTGTAAGATCAATTAAAATAAACTTGTGATTTAATTTTCAAACTAAGAGCTATACTTGAATATAATATATTTGCACTTTGAACTAAGAAAATTTTAAATATCCAATTCACCCCACTCTTAGGAACACACACATACTATCACCTATCTTGTGCAAGTTTTCGGTCTTTCACCGCGGAACTGTGCAAGCCCAACTTAATCTACATCAGTCCATAGGGTTCATTATTTATCAATTACATTTACTTTCACAATTCGGGAGTCCAAACCACAAATGGTTCCTCTCCCAATCATTGCCACGAAACATCATTTCAATTCCAAATTTAAATTTCCCATTTAATTTCCAAATTACATTTTGCTGTAGCATCCCGTTTCTCCTTCCAAATCAAATACATCATAAACTTCTTTATACAATTTCTCATAATTCGCATTTTTCCTTTCGGTGTTACCAAATACCAGCACAAAGTTAATGCAAATAAGATCACGTCATTTTAGAAAGGAATACACCTATCATGTATATAGATATCAAGTTGAAACTCGCTTTTAAATTCGATATCATGATCTAAAACAAACTTCCATAAACCTTTTTCATATTCCATAAGTTCCTATATTTCATCATCTATTGGATTTATCCATTCAAATTTCAAGTCGAACTACAGTTCACCATTCAATTAGCTAAAGTGTTCATTGCATAAACACAAAATTCTCGTTAATGCCATGCACTCATATGTGTTAATCATTGTATTTATCATTTCTCCTCAGTTTAATCCTGTAAATCTCGAATCACTTTTCCTATTCGCATATGAACAATTCATTCAATTTTGATAAATCGACTTAATTACAAAATAAATTTTACAAGTGAACACTGAGTTGTAGGAAGAATGCCATAAAATGTCCAAAGTCCTTTGAGTAAAGTTTCAAATTTGTAGTTCCTCTTCTTGGGGCTTACTTAATGGTTTCTATTCAAAACCAAATCATTTTCATACTTTATTCTCAAGTCGTAAAGCATATGCATTACATGTTATACTCAAACATGAAACATATACAGAAAGGTATAAACTACCTAACAAGACCAAACAACAAGGTCTCTCGTTAACAGCCACCTCCGGGCACCTCATGGTCACCCACATGACCTCGTCTACTTGAAAAAGGTTTTACAATAAAATTTCACACCGTGAGCTGAAGCCCAATAGAAACAAACTATAAAGCAGTAAAGCAGGTTATGCAATCATAAGTATATTGACTCAACCACATGAGCTAAAAAAGTTTTTTCACCCTAAAAATCACAAATTTTCCATCAGGCCAACACAAGCCTCAACAACGGTTTTACTTCATAAAATCTCACGTTTTCACCCTTAAAACCATGCATATCTACCATGCAGATAACATGCCATAGTTAAAGGAAAACAGTAATTAAAGCCTAATTTTTCACCTGGATCACACAAACGGGAACAAAACGTTATTTTCCCACTCTGAACACACAACCGAGGAAAATAAAATGATAATACAGTGATAAAACAGTATCTCTACTCGGGCCACACCACCGAGGAGAAAGAAATAAAATGAAATCCTATATACTGACTCTGCAACACATAGGGATAAAGAAAATAACTATAGACTCCTACCCATTACCCTAGTCCTGAACCACTTAAGGCCTACTAGGTAATGACAAGTTCTATACGGAGTCACAACAACGACGCCATTCACGGAGGCAATCGGTGCCATTCATGGACGCAACCGACTCCCTTTTACGGATTACCACGATCGATGGAAGAAGCATCCAATGCCACGTTTACGGGGATTAACCCGAGGGACCGTAGCGAACCCACTCTGCGCACGTTTTTTTGATTTTCACCAAAGAGCAATAGAACCCCAACTCAACCTGCCCCCTGTCACGGTACATCTATGAAAAATATTTACAAACCCACAAAGCAGTTATACAACACGTGTATAAAAAGAGATCAAACCCATCAACATGGAAATCAACCCCCCTTTCCAACAAAATATTTAAATGTTAAGACTCAACCCCGATGGTTAGCTCCAAACCTCCCAAAAACATGTCTATCACACACACCTCATTTTCAAACCTCTTTTTGAAAACTACGAATATCAATACATCCAAAACATGTATAAAATCCAAGAAAGGCGTAAAACTCACTTTTTACCCAAAAACCAAGGTTTAAACACGAAAACTACATTTAATGTATTTTTTACCCTGTGAAAACACATATAATTGCATATAACACCCTTTAACAACAGTAGGGTCTAGAATCCTACCTCGGTGAACCAAAGCTCGACGCCTCAAAAATTAAACCTCAACAAAACAGAATTCTGTTCGGATGAACGCGAAGCTCCCGGCACCAACATCAAGGATCCGCTGTCAGTTTGCTAAAAATTGAGCTCCGGGCCCATCAGAATCTAGAGAGAAGGCAGAAAAAACTAAAACTTAGCCTAGAAGAAAGCTTTTCTAAAATATCTCTAAGGTCCAGATATTTATAGGCCACGACAAATAAGGGGTTCAGTAGACTAGAGGCCCAATTCAGTCGACTGGACAAGGCTACTAGAAAGCCAAATTTGGTTCACCGCCCAGCCAGTCGACTAATTCACCCAGTCTAGTAGACTGGCTCACCCAGTTCAGTCAACTAGACGCACACACTGCCACCCTAGTCAACTGGATCACCCAGTCTAGTCGACTGGACGACGCTAAAAATTATTTTTTTGCTACAGAACAGGTTTTTCAGCTTTAAACCAAGCCAAACACGCCTCAATCAAACCTGAAAAAGCATAAAACTCATACGCACATGTTGTTCTACTATGAAGAAACAAAATCCAACACACCGAGGTCAAAGGTTAACTCAAACTCCATCAATACTTAAATTATTCCAAAAAAAAATAAAAGAGGTCAAGGTCTCACAACTCTCCCCCTCTTAAATGAATTTTGTTCCCGAAATTTAACTTTGAAACTCAAGCTAACCACTGTCCCGCAATCATCGACAAGATCTGATGCAAACTCAGCGATACTGCACAACAATAGAAATGCCCCAGCAACTAAAATCCCAAACCTACTGTCACATAAGGAAACATGACTTAAAGATTCGATCTCCACACAAACTGCTCGCACGTACAAGTCCCACTGACACCACTATCACCCATGAGACGTAGGATCAAGATCCAACTCACACTGTACACAAACCACTCCAGTAACAAACGCATCACATGAGACCAATCCACCTTGGTACTTGATCTCAAACACTCTCTACGCCCAAACATAGAGACTACCACCCCTTCGTTCTTACACTGCCCCAAACTGGCTCAATCACACCTCACAATGCACACTAAGGACTATCTCAGCGAGTCCGAACACAAGATGCAGAACCCTGACATTGATCACACGAAATCACATACTGCACACGCACAAACTTTACTCAAGTTCTGACACTCACCAAATGTCCACTGACGTTGATACCACATCATCACCCTGCCGATGCCAATAACTCCATCACGTAGCTGATACGACGCCCACCCACAAGCAACAACACAAACATTCAACTCCTGAGAGAAAATCTCATAACTCACCTGATCTCAACGAGTCACTCGACCAAACACGTCACGTAGACAAAACATTTCATAGGTGTCCAACAACCTATACAAATCCAATGATGTTCCTCGTGCAACAGCACGTCACTACACATCACTGCACAACTCAGTGTCTCGCCACCAGATTACTGATAGCCAGACTACATATCAACCTTAAATCAAACATGGTTGCCTTCATCCGACGAGGCAAACAAATGACTATCATTCGACATCAAACCACACACTCATAACACATACATCAACCCCTTGAGCCAACAATAACAAAATATTCAGACCCAAGACACCAACTAAGACTTACATCTGACACTTAACAATTTTCTCATCTCCTGAACTCATCACGACCCTTCCGTTCCAAACCAACAATCACGTCGGTCTGAACAGACCACAGCAATCGAGGCTTATCAAATATCAAATCCAGACTCATACCTTACCATACTCTCGGGATGTCCATCCATACAAACAACAGTTAAGCTAAAGCACAATACCTACCACAGTCGATAATCACTCCTCGACTCTAAAACTCTGAACAGGTCAAAACTCCAAATAGAACATGAAGCCAGACTCACAAAAAGTCTCTCAAAAACCCACCATACGCATATCACAGCTGCACTGTTTTGACCAAATTCCCGCTCTACCATGTGCTAGAAGGACAACTACACGCACAACCCAAAATAAGCCGCATACAACAGTTAACGAACCTCAGCTGATCATTGCAAGAGAAACTCTGCATCTCAACACCAACTCCCTTGTCAACTAGAACAAGCACAAGCTGTCCTAGTCCACCAACTAGACCTCATAGAGCATACAACTCAAAATGATACAAAACAAGCCACACTGACTAGGTTACTATGACCTATCATGTTTAGCACACTCATACATACTCTTTTACAGTCTTCCACCACGGATAATACTAACCCCATCATGCGATTCCTTTCGGTCCCCAATCGCAAGAGTAATCGGATCCCAGGTCACACACATGAATACTTAACATCCAAGAAGGCACATATTTATGCACCACGCATCAAAAGCACGAAGAAGAAGCAAACCCACAATTACCTGATCACGACAGTACAAGTCCCTAAGTCACAACTCCAAGGGTCACAACACGAATACCAAATCCACAGAGAATTTCGATCTCAGTATACAACCAAAACCTGAATCAATTAAAACTCGACATTTCCACCCAACCGAGATAAAACAACTCGCACCAGGCAACCATTCACAAGGAAACCTTCTCTCCATCCAGAGAATAGAAAAGGGTCAACAAAACCCATGACCCAACCTCAGTGTACTCCTAGTACTCATCACCACTTGATCCCCAAAGAACCCTGTGAATCTTACCTTCAAACCGCATCAATCACAGTCGAACAGTTGCCGTCAACCCCGATTACGGTACTCAAACCATCCGCTACACCAAGCTCTCAACTCTTCGGCGTCACACATACGAATATCATCAATCCACACACCTTGTACAACACATCCCATGGGATTATGAGCTTATCACTAAGCGTGCACGGAGATACCTGTCAACATTTCATCATGCCAAAACCTCACTCCACAAGGTTGCACTTACTCACCTAACTCCTGCTAGGAAAATCACAACCACTTCATGACCTTGAACCCACTGCCCAGCGCAACTCACATAGAAAGCGCACAGCACCATATCAAGGAAACCCAATCGTAAAACCCTTCATCCGGAGTTACCAAGAACTTCCTTAACCATGCAAACACCTTCCACACTTTCGCTCTCAAAGTACACATCGATCTCAGGCATCGTAGCCTATGATTTCTCACTAATCGCCCCAGGCTTGCCAAATCAAAAGGTACATTGCTGAACCTTATTAATCCACACTTCATTCCCATGGGCAAACAGCATACCCATTTTTGAACCCAAGGTTAAACACAAACATCCTCAAGACATATCACACTCGGGATACGCTGTCTCAACACTGACCAACCACATGCACTCGGCACGGTTCTCAAACATGAACTCCTGATCGCTAGGGTAACAACCAGACCACAAACCTGAGTTCTCATAGGAATCTGACAAAACTACTACTCGTCGCAGGTTAGAATCATAACTTGAACCCTTACTCATTCCAACACAGTCGCAGCTCGTACTCTTCCCAACATATCTGTAATTCATACTCGTCCCCATATCTTTGGGCTCATTCACTCAGAACTCAATTCTCAAACTTCACGAAGATATACAACATCCAAGGTCATCAGACCTAACTCTGACTACCAACAACATCCTGCTGACCACTACCAACATCCGAACTACTAGGGAATATCTCCAGAACCACACGTTCTGCCATCTCAACACACACACGACCAAGGATTTGCACGCTCCCATCTACTATGATCCCGTTCATACTCCATCGTGAGTACACAGCTCATGACATAGCATGGCTCAAGATGTCCCCAATCCATCACACGGCCAAGACCACATACATTAACCTTACCCAAAATGGACTATCATGATCCACAGATCTATCCACCAATCTAGTCATAACAATTGATTTCCAGGGTCTCCAACAACCCATCGCCCCTACTCATAAGGCCATCCTTAACACCTAACCTTGAATAGCATACTCTTAGAGGAGTCTCTACTCATGAAGACACTCAATAGTCCACCAACTGAGGCCAAACCCACACGGTTAAACCTAACTCTTTGACAAGTTCCACAACATACTAAGCAATTGATGCTCAACCCATAACCTTACCTCTACAACTGATAGCAATCAAGTCGCACATCAAAGACGCAAACCACGGTCTCATCGTCTCGAAGGGTGTACAGGTTATATAAAGAAAATATGAAACACGACAACCTAAGGTCAATCCATTATGTTATTCCTAACACATACCACATAATCATGCTAACACATA
>JAOTRH010410461.1:0-34768 GCA_034768845.1 Heliamphora exappendiculata
ACAAAGACAATTAAGAATGGAAATAACCCCCTAATTTCGACACTCTCTTAGATAGTTAATAGATGATCCGACCACCAATAAGTTAACTAATCCCTAGATGATAAGGCACTAGGAGTAGCCTAAGTTCTGAGGAAAACACCGTTAAAATTCCGCAACTTCACCCTTACGAGTTTCTTTTCCCAAACCCTTATATCAATTCCTATACCGGTTAAAGTTTCTTGCTTATCTTTCCTTTTGATAGCACCGGTCCTCAACAATGCTACCTAGTAACATTCGTAGATAATCCTTCACCACCATTCATTCCTGACTTCAGTACTATGTCCGATTGAAGCAATTTTGTGAACTCTTGAAATCTTAACATGGGAAGTTGACTTGGATGCTTGAATTGAAATACGTTAGACCGACATAATTTCAGGAACAATATCCATTTTGGCTACCCTTGCTTAGACATACATTCGTCAAAATCTGATATTCCACAAATTGGTCCCGAGAACATCCTCTTTGTAATATTCATAAAATGCTGATCTCTTTTCCTCAATGCACCTAAGCTTCAATTGATCTCTCAACCTGAGTCAACAATAATTGCTTTAAACTATGACCCCTTTGAACTATCTAGGAGTTTACTCTAAGATGTTCTGACCTCAGCTACATTTCATGCTTATACCATTCGAAATTCTCAGCTAAATGCTTACCTATTTACTACCTTACAATCTCATAATTTGAAATCGGTAAAATTGAGCTAACCATCCTTATAAAACTCTCCATATGTTTTTTCCTGGAAATCCTCAAAACCCTGCCTCATAGATCTGTGAGTGACTACGACGAATGTCAGAATAGTACATTATTAGGCTTCAACGCTTTCAAGGATGATTAGGACAATGCACAGAACACTGTTAATGCCTCTTCAACTCATAGCACAACCTTTCCTCAACATTACGACACAAAGCACCGTTAATGCTCACGTTTAACAAAGTTTTGAAGACCAAAACCCCCTACTGCAAGAATGGTTAAGTAAGAGTTTACTCAATTGACCACACCTTTTTGAAGGAGCTGACAAGTAGAAATGTGCCATCAACAATTTACAGTAAGGAACAACAGCTTCACACTAAAGGACTCATAACATCACTATGTGACAAGGTTTAGACTTTCCCATACTAGTTCACAATGGACCCGTAAATCCAATAAATCGGGAAGCAAAAGATTTATACCGATAGTAGGAAAGTGGAAAACAAGTGGCACGCCTCAAGTTTAGGGCAACCTTAGTATGCAAATAAAGGAAGAGTATCCATACACATCATTAGTCATGTCATCTTTTCTCACCAAAATTGTAGTATCCGAGTTTGGCCATCCTCACATTCAATGGAGAATTTCTGACAACGTTCTGAGCATCAGGAGCCTGATGGAGAATTTACCATCAAACCACAATAAATTACGTGACTCAGAAATTGACTCAGACATACCTTCGTCCACGTTCAATTTACCCTTGAGTGACTAACCACCAGAGAAAAACGATCCAGCCAATGGAAGAGAAATCCAAACCCAACACACCAACACATGGAGGACCAACGATGGAAGCTAAGAGAAACTGTACAACACTTGGAAAGGTTGGAAAGCATTTGATTACAGACCTTGTCACAGGATTTGTCAAAGATTGCCTCAAGAGCACGATAACATTCAGGTTGTAATAAATTACCTTACTTAGGCAGCCCATTTTCTATTGTCTAAACCTCACAACACATCGGTACCTACAAGAAAAATAACACCCATAAGATCTACACCAACTTAAGTTCTCTACTATATCTAACCGAGACCTACATCTCACTTGGACAGCCTAAACAGCAGGTTCTGAACCATCAAAAGTATGCTAAGAGTATGCATAAGAGAAGTTGAAGAAAACTCTTATCTTCAGTCGAAACCTACGTACAACCACAGCTCCCGAACCAGCCCTTGCAACTACGTGAGGTTTTGTGTGAACAACATTACGAGATTATCAGTGAGGAACGGAGTAGTCGGAATCGATCTTTTCTAGTCAATGAAGTAAGACCCGGAATACAATAACAAAAATTCATAGAAAACCCAAAATGGAAGCCTTACTGTGACGATCTTTGGTGAAGAACGATAGAATCTCTTTGGATAAGACTTTTCATGCTAGAAGATAGATTGAGTGTCATGCTTTCACCTCACAAGTAGAACCAACTTTAGCAAACAGTTCAATGACCCCCTTCCCTTTTCTCTTTCTAAAAGATGGCGGGACAAGGACAAAACCATTGGCGTTCATCAAAAGTAAGTGAAACTGAAAAGGAAGTGGAAGTCCCGAGCCTAGCACGAATTTTGCAAGATCTAACAGCCAATTTGGATCGATTGCAAGGGAAGGTACCCCAGGAAAGATCATGGTACTATCGAACTTAAGAGTACAGAATATCCCAGTACCTGAGAAGAAGAATTTTTCCCGAATAATCGAGGTCTAGATCAAGGCTATAAAGCAACAACAACCAACAACAAGAGCTTGTTAGCAACCAGTCAGGACATAAGATGATGCACTACCCGACAAGAATTGGATAAGAAAATCGAGGAGGACCACTACCGAACAACAAAAAGATCATTCGCTCGAAATCTTACCCTCAAGATGACCAACAAGAACAACTAGGAAAAGGCCACCAAAAATTGAAAATCTGTTATCAGTGCTATAGGCTCGAACAAAAAAAAAATAAAAAAACCTGAGTGCCCTCAACGAAGAGAATTAAACTACAACCACCGTCAACCAGAACAAAGTTGCAAAGATCAAACAAAGTTGTAGCAGCAAGGAACGAATGGTGTGAAAAATGTGATGCAACCTAGCCAACCAGAGAGCGATGAGGGAAGTGTTCTCCATTCATAAGAGATAAACTCAGCAATCTGTTTCAATTGCAGTAAGTTTGGACATAAAAAGTTTGAATGCCCGCTACCAAGGGGAAGAAACTATAACATTCGTAAAAAGGGAACGAGCAGTTCAGTAAAGATGATACAACTCGACTAATAAGAGAACCAATGGACAAATGACTCGCCTTCACAAGGGAAAAATGAGTATTCGTTGATGATCAGAGGTACGCCCGAATCCGCAAAATCTAAGATATACGTTAGTTAGACTTGTTACATTATCTCATGAAAGGGTATGCTTGAAGGATAAAGACTTTTAGGTTAGCACTAGACAAACAACTCTCGCGCCAAAAGTAGGCAATGTGATTGTTGAGAATTTCGTAGTGATCGATTTAAGAAATTAATATGATTAAGCAACCGTTTTTCCCAAAATGCTGAACGTACAAGCCTAACCTTGTCCACACCCTCAATAACGAGCAACTTAAGGACACAATTTCGAAGAGAAGAAATGCAAGTAATCATCCACAGCCTTTCGCATGAAATTTTGAAGATGAAATTTATTTAAGGGGGTAGATTTTAACACTCCGGTCTGGACCCTAGTAGTAACCACCTAGATTGTAACAACCCGACCCGGATCCTAGTTGTAACAGCTCGAACTGTAACTACTCCTGAAACGATCTAAGCCCAAATCCTAGTATTAGTGACGGATAGATAATGAGAACCTAAGTTTCTACATAAACAAGGGAAACCCTAATTAGATCGAGAAACCTAAAGTGACACGAAACCCTAATTTTAACCCGAAAATCCTAAAAGAGACCAAATACTCATAGGTAAAGCCCTAACACTTATAAAATTCTCAGAATAGCTTGAATTGAGTAAATAACGTAAAATATTAAATTAAAAAAATTAAAAATTCTAATAATTAGGGTAAAATGACCATTTTGCCCCCTAGTACAGCAAAAAGTTATAAAAATCCAAAAGTTGACACATGGACACCCAAAATCAGATATTTATATATAATTAATTAATAAAATACAAAATAACAACAAAAATAACCAAAATTCCTTTGCATGGCCTGCCACTGAGAAATTTGTGCCCAAAAATCTACTTTTTGCCTTTTTAAGCTTAAAAATGAGAAAAAGATGTATAAATTAAGCATTATTTTGACACAACACTTTTTATACAAGTAATATATATAATAATAGAATAATATAGTTTAATAAAAGTAAAAAAATAATTATTTAAAATCTCTACACAATAAATAAGTTAAAAAGCCAATTCTAGTTAAAAAGTCAATTCTAGTGAAACTAACTTAATTTAGCTTAAAAGCCAACACTTATTTATTTAATTGCTATCAAAATTATGATAAATCATGGAAAGACTAAATTAATTAAAAATACATTAATATGATAGATTTTAGTAGATTTAGGTACATAAAATTATTATTTTATACATTTAAATACACAAAAATGCACCAAAATACATTTTAAAACACTAAATAAATGAAAATTCAGTTTGGTCTGTCCCAAATCTGTCCTAGCCGACCCCTTGCTGCAAAAATCTGATCTCTCATGCCTCAAATAAATCCCACCACCCCATGCACCCAATCAAATTTAAGAAAATTTAAATTAAAACTTAAATACCATAATTATGTTCCTACTACAATTTTCCTATAAAACAAGACCCAAACCACCCCTTCATTTCTTCGTGGTTCAGCTGAAAGAGTGTGAGAGAGAGGCTCCAAAAAATTCTAAGTGTCCTAGGAGAAGAAGAAGGAGAGAAGAAGAAAGAAGGAAGGAAGGAAGGAAGAAGGAGGAACCAAGGAGAAGTCATTAGAGCAAAGTTCATCTCTTCTTCACCTATTTGAGCTTCAAATAAGGTAAAAAACTCCCATAAATCTTCTGTTATTCTTCTCCAAGATACCCCTCAATCCATCTCTATAACAAACCCTACCAAAATAAAACAAAGAATGAGTCAAAAAGGCGTCGTAGGACTTTTTTGTGCTTCAAGGTATATTTTGGAACGACATAAGCTTCTTTTAAAATGAAAAGATTTTCTTTTCTCCAAACTTGTATTTTGTTTCTTTTAATAGTTTAGCTTAAGGGCCATAATTATAGTCTTTGGCTACTCTTTTAAATGAAATAAACCCTCACTAGTACGTTTTCTTTTTATAAAGGTTTTAGCCTTGTTTGGGTGGTTGTGGTGGTTGTTCGGTGGCTTTTCACGTGACCCAGAGTTTGGGACATGATAACTTGGTATCAGAGCTCTGGGTTCGAATATCTATGAGCTGTGAGAAGAGGGTGTGTTACCTTTTGAGATTGTGTGTGTGCTTTGTTGCCTGTGTTTTGAGAATGAGCATGTTGATGTTGTGTATATGTGATTATGGAGATTGGACCTTAGGATTGATTAGTCTTGTGTTTGGACTTACAAACTTGGGAATCAAGTTAGAAACGCGTTTCGTGAACATGATTTCAAGCAAGGAATCTAAGTGGGTTGTCTAAAGTGACGCATCATTCTTGTCGGTTCTCCTCGGTATCGGTTTTGTGTCAGCATAACCGTTGTGGCTATGTGTTAGCATGATTATGTGGTATGTGATAGAAATAATATGATAGATTGACCTTATGTTGTCGTGTTTCATGTTTGTCTTTTGTATAACCTGTACACCCTTGAAGGAGATGAGACCGTGGCTTGGGTTTATCAGGTGCGACTCGGTTGTTATCAGTTACAGAGGTACGGTTATGGGTTGAGTGTCGATCACCTGGTATGCTGTGGAACTCATCAGTGAGTCGAGTTTTACCGTGTGATGGATTAGGTACGCCTTGAGCCATGCTATGTCATGAGCCATGTACTCAGGATGAGGTATGGATGGGAACATAGTGAATGGGAGCGTAGTAATCCTTGGCCGGTGTATGTGGAGATAGCAGAATGTGTGGTTCTAGAGATATTCCTTGGTAGTCGGGATGTTGATGGTGGTCAGCAGGGTGTTGACGGTAGCCAAGATAGCATCTGGGGAAGTTGTTGGTAGCCAGAGCAGTTATGATGACCTTGGGCGCTATATACATTTTGAGGTTTGAGAATTGAGTTCCGAGTGAGCGAGCTCAAGGATATGTGAATGAGTACGAGTTGTAGATATGCTGGGAGTAAGCATGGGTCGCGGTTGTGTTGGAATGTGTGAGGGTTCAAGTTCTGATTTCATCATGCGACGAGTATCAATTCCGTGAGATTCCTACGGGAATGCAAGTTCGTGGTTTGGTCGATATCCTAGTGACTAGGAGATCGTGTTTGGGAATCTTGCTGAATGTATGTGGTTGGTTTAGCGCTGAGATGATGTATCCCGAGTGTGATATGCCCGAAAGTTGTTTGTGTTCCACCTTAGGTTCATAGATGGGTATGTTGTCTGCCCATGGGAATGAAGTGTGGAGTGATGAGGTTCAGTAGTGGATCGTGTGGTTTGTTTGGCATGGGGTAATAGGTGAGAAATTGTAGGGTACGATGCATGTGATCGATGTGTGTTTTGAGAGCGAAAGTGCGGAAGGTGTTTGCATGATTGTGGGAGTTATTAGTAACTCTGGATTGGATTTCGCTTTGTTTGGAGTTGTGCCTTGGACAGCAGGCTTTAGACCATGACGTGATTGTGATTTATCTAGTGGGAGTTAGGAGAGTAGGCACAACCATTTGAAGAGAGGTTTTGAGCGCCATGGAATGTGTGGTACCAGGTATACTAATTGATGGTGTGCATGTCTGAGAGTTAAGAGTTTTGTGTAGATGATGGTCTGAGTGCTGTGATCAGAGTTAACAGCAGCCGTGTGACAGTAGTCGATATGGCCTCGAGGTAGTACTTACAGAGTTCATAGAGGCTAAAAATTGATGAGTACTGGGAGTATGCAGGTAGTACACTGAGGAGGGGTCATGGTTTCTTATTGGCCCTTTTCATTCCTTTGGATGCAAGGAGAGAGTTTTTTTTGTAGCCGATTGTTTTGTAGACGATTGTCTCGTGTGAGTTATGTCATCCCGGTTGGATGGAGATGCCAAGTTCTTGATTGGTTCGAATTTGGTTGTGTTCTGAGACTGTGGAATCTCAGTGGATGTGACCTGTGTTGTACCTCTGTTGTGACCCGGGTGATCAGAAGATGGATTCCTCATGGTTTTGCTGCGTGGTACGGGACGCTCTATATCTGAACGTTTGTGTGTGTGACTTAGGATCCTATTGCTCATGCGATTTGAGACCGAAAAGAACTCCATGATGGGGTTAGTGTTTTCCAGCGGTGAAAGACCGTAAAAGAGTACGTATGAGTGTGGTACATATGATAAGTTGTGGTAACCTAGTCGGTATGGTTTCAACAAATAGTTAAACCAGTAGGGTTGTGTTCCCTATGAGGTCAAATTGTTAGACCTGGGATGCTAGTTAATAAGGGCGTCGGTGTTGAAACACAGAGTTTCTTTACAGTGATCAGTTGAGGATTGTTGGCCATTCTGTGTGCGTGTGGTTGTGCTTTTAGTTCATGACAAAGATATGCGTATGATGGATTTTTGGTAGACTTTTGCAAGTCTGGCTTGGGTCCTATTTGGGACTTGGAACTGTTTAAAGTTTTTGTAGTCAAGGAGTGGTTATCGACTGTGGTAAGTGTTGCGCTTTGGCATAACGATTGTTTGTATAGAAGGTGGTTCAGAGAGTATGACGGTGGAGAAGCCTTAGTTGGCGTGGCCTGTTCAGATCGACACAATTGTTTTGTTTGGAATGGAAGGGCTGTGTGTGTTCTAGATGTGAGAAAATTGCTAAGTATAAGATGCAAGTCTTCGTTGGTTACTCGACGGACGAGTCTAGGGACTCAAGGGGTCGATGTTGGATGTTGATCATGATGTTCGCTTTGTCGGATGACCGTCATCGTGTTTGCTTTGTCGAACGGCGACCATGTTTTGTTTGAGGGTGATTTGTAATATGATATTAGTGATGTGATGGCGAGACATAGGGATGAGTAGTGACGTGCGGTAGCACAGGAGATATGGTAGGGTTTCTATAGGTTGTTGGATGCCTATGAAATGTTCTGCCTTCGTGATATGCGTGACGTGTTTGGTCGAGTGGCTCGTTTGGGTCAAGTAACTTTGTGGCTGTGAGGCCGAATTTGTTTTCGATTGTGTGGGACCTTGTCTAGGACAATGGTGTACCACCTGATGTTTTTTCTGGGTGAGAATAGTAGTTTGTTATGAAAGATCAGATGGGGAATGACGGTTTGATGGTTTGTTGAGACGTGTTCTTTGATGTCCAAGTGAGTAAGAGAGCTTCTCTCTGGGGTTACATGTTTGTGTTGTTGCTCATGGATCGATGTCATGACAGCTTCAGTGATGGAGATGTTGGCATCGATAGGGTGGTGACATGGTATCAAAGTTAGTGGTCGTTTGGTGATCGTCAGAACTTGGTTAAAATTTGTGTGAGGAACTAGTGATTCCTTATGACCGATGCCGTGCATTTGAACTTGTGGAGATGGTCCTTGGTTTGCATGGTGAGATGTGATTGTGCCAGTTTATAGTAGTGGGAATGAAATGGTAGTCTCTATGTTCTAGAATAGAGAGTGTTTAGGATCAGATTCCATGCAGATTTTTCTTATGTGATGCGTTAGTCACCGGATGGTTTGTGTTCGGCAAGAGTTGTGTTTTGAGATTTAGTAGCGTAAGTTGGATTTTGATCCAGAGTTCCTGGGATGTTTCCAGGATAACAGTGGTGTCAGTGGAACTTGCTCGTGTGTGTAGTTTGTGTGGGGGTTGAATCTTCTAGTCGTGTTTTTCTCATGTGACGACAGGTTTTAGATTTCAATTGTTGGGGCATTTCTACTGTTGTGCAGTGTTGCTGATGTACCTGATTGATGAGCTAGTGTACCTGATTGATGAGCTAGTGTTTGCCTTGAGTTTCAGTGTTGAATTTTGGGGACGAAATTTCTTAAGGGGGGAGAGTTGTGAGACTCTAACCCATTTCTTTTTTTTTGGAAATGATCGGAGTGTTGACGAGAGTAAGAATTCAAGTTTGGTCTTGCTTCCTTGGATTAGTTTTTCTCCCAGCGTTAGCCACTTGAGTGTTGGAAGCGCGCTCGAGCGGGGTGGTGGCAGAGAGTGGGTCTAGTAGCTGACCGCTCGAGAAAGGGTTTGTCCGCTCGAGCGAAGGTATGGTAGAGTGGTATGTCAACAGGGGTCCGCTCGGGCAGTGACTGGGCGCTTGAGCGGTGGAGGCCTGGCGTGACTTTTTATAAATATCTAAGACTTGGGATATTTTGGACATTCTTAGCTTCTAAGCTATGTTTCAGTTCTCTCTACCTTCTCTCTAGCTTTTGGAGGGCCTGAGGCCCAATTTTTAGCATACGAACAGCAGATCCATGATGATGGGGTCGAGGGCTTCACATCTATCTGGTCAGAATCCTATTTTGTCAAGGTTCAATTTTTGAGACGTTGAGCTTTTGGCTCAACGAGGTTGGACTCTAGACTCTACTGCTGTTAAAGGATGCTACGTGCAATTGTATACATTTTGTCCGTTTAAAAGTGCATCAAATGTTGTTTTTCATGTTTTAAACCGTGTTGTTGGATGGAAAGCATGTGTTTTCCCTTTTTGCTTAGTTTATTACATGTTTCGAATGTGTTGATATCCGTGATTTTTCAAAAAGGTGGTTTTAAAAATGGTGGTGTGGTGAAACGTTTGAAAAAACATATTTTTTGGAGGTTTGGAGCTAACCCTCAGGGTTGAGTCTCAACTTTTAAAATGTTTTGGATACATGCTTATGGATCTCCCTGTTGATCGATGTTGGATCCCTTTTTATACATGTTGATTTATAACTATTTTCGTGGAAATGTTTTTCATAGTTGAGCTACGTGACAATTTTTGTGAAATGATTCATAGTTGTACCGAGATAGCAGGATGTGGCACGAGTTGCCCTCAGTGAAAGTCCAGAAACATGCACAGAGTTGGTACCTTTGTTCTTTAGGGTAGTTCCCGTAAAAGAGGTGTGTGAGTGCTTTTGTCCCTCAATTTTAGCGGGTAAAGTCAACAGTTATGCTATGGTGCTTCGTATAGGACTTGCATTTATCTAATCGATTCTATGATGTATAGGGATTGGGTAAAAGGGTAGAAATCTGTAGTTGCTACCTCGGTCCCCTTGTAACAGAGCCGGTACATAGGAATCATTTACTTTTTCCTCGACTGCGTGTTCCGAGTGGATTTTGTTGTATCTTTTTTCCTCGGTGGTGTAACCCGAGTGGAGCATACTGTTTTATTATAGCTTATTGTTTTAATTTCCTTGGCTGTGTGTGTTCTAAGTAAAAAATATCTTTTCTCATTCCTCGGTGAGCGATTCGAGTGGAAAATAATTTTTTGGTTACGGCTTTTCTTTAACTGTGAAAACATTATCTGCATTGTTGATATGCATGATTTTGAGGGTGAAAATTCAGGGTTTTATGAAGTAAAACCATTTTGAGGCTCGTGTTAGCCTGATGGAAAACTTGTGGTTTTAGGTTTGGAAAACCTTTTTGGCTCTTGTGGTTGAGCCTGTATGCTTGTGATTGCATATCCTGCTTACATATTTATCGTCTATTCCTATTGGGCTTCGGCTCACGGTGTGGGATTTTGTTAAAATCTTTTTCAAGTGAACGTTGTCCTGTAGGTTGACCCGGAGGTGGCTGTGGACATGACTGATGTTTTGTCTTTTTATGTAGCTTATACCAGTTGTATATGTTTCCTGTTGGTTAGAACATGTTGTAAAACATATGTAATGATTATGGGCGTATGCATTTTTTAATGATTTCGAGAGTAAACTTGGGTTGGTTGTTATTTTTCGTAGTTTCTTACTACGTTTTTTGTTATTGGGTTTAATGATTTCAAAATGGATTTTTGAATGATTTTTGTTTCATATAAACTTTTGTGCTTCGAGGTATATTTTGGAACAACATAAGCTTCTTTTAAAATGAAAAAATTTTCCTTTCTCCAAACATGTATTTTGTTTCTTTTAAGGGTTTAGCTTAAGGGCCACAATTGTAGTCTTGGCTACTCTTTTAAATCAAATAAACCCTCGCTAGCACGTTTTTTTTTTATAAAGGTTTTAGCCTTGTTTGGGCTTTGGGGTTTTATCTCTTTTGTTTGGGTGGTTATGGTGATTGTTCGGTGGCTTTTCACGTGACCCAGAGTTTGGAGCGTGACAACTTGGTATTAAAGCTCTAGGTTTGAATACGTTTGTGCTGTGGGAACAGGGTTTGTTGCCTTATGAGATTGTGTGTGTGCTTGGTTGCTTGTGTTTTGAGCATTAGTATGTTGATGTTGTGTATTTGTGAGTATGGAGATTGGACCTTAGGATTGATTAGTCTTGTGTTTGGATTAACAAACTTGAAAGCCAAGTTAGAAACGCATTTCGCAGACGTGATTTCTAGCAAATAATCTAAGTGGGTTATCCAAAGTGACGCGTCATTCTTATCGGTTCTCCTCGGTATCAGTGTTGTGTCTGCATAATCGTTGTGGCTATGTGTTGGCATGATTATGTGGTATGTGGTAGAAATAATATGATAAATCGACCTTAGGTTGTGGTGTTTCATGTTTTTCTTTTATATAACCTGTACACCCTTAGAGGCGACGAGACCATGGTTTGGGTTTGGTCAGGTGTGACTTGGTTATTATTAATTGCAGAGGTACGGTTATGGGTTGAGTGTCGATCACGTTGTATGTTGTGGAACTCATCAGTGAGTCGAGTTTGGCCGTTTGATGGATTAGGTACGTCTTGAGCAATGCTATGTCATGAGCCGTGTACTCAGGATGAGGTATGGATGGGAACATAGTGGATGGGAGCATAGTAATCTATGGCCAATGTATGTGGAGATAGCAGAACGTGTAGTTCTGAAGATATTCCCTAGTAGTCGGGATGTTGATGGTGGTCAGTAGGGTGTTGATGGTAGCCAGGATAGAATCTATGGATGTTGTTGGTAGCCAGAGTAGTTCTAATGACCTTGGGAGCTGTATACCTTTCGAGGTTTGAGAATTGAGTTCTGAGTGAGCGAGCTCAGGGATATGTGAATGAGTACGAGTTGTAGATATGCTGGGAGTAAGCATGGGTCGCGGTTGTGATGGAATGTGTTAGGGTTCAGGCTTTGATTTCATCATGCGACGAGTACAAGTTTCGTGAGATTCCTACAGGAATGCAAGTTCGTGGTTTTGTCAATATCCTAGTGATTAGGAGATCGTGTTTGGGAATCATGTAGAATGCATGTGGTAGGTTTAGCGCTGAGATGATATATACCGAGTGTGATATGCCCAGAAGTTATTTGTGTTCCACCTTACGTTCAAAGATGGGTATGTTGTCTGCCCGTGGGAACAAAGTGTGGAGTGATGAGGTTCAGTAGTGGACCGTGTGGTTTATCTGGCATGGGGTGATAGGTGAGAAATCGTAAGGTACGATTCCTGTGATCGATGTGTGTTTTGAGAAAGAAAGTACAGAAGGTGTCAGTATGATTGTGGAAGTTATTAGTAACTCTAGATAGGGTTCCCCTTTGTTTGGAGCTGTGCCTTGGACAACGGGCTTGAGACCGTGACGTGATTGTGATTCATCTAGCGGGAGTTAGGTGAGTAGGCACAACCTTCTGAAGAGAGGTTTTGAGCGCCATGAAATGTGTGGTACCAGGAATGCAGATTGATGGTGTGCATGTCTGAGAGTTGAGTGTTTTCTGTAGTTGATGGTATGAGTTTCGTGATTGGAGTTGACAGCAGCTGTGTGACTATAGTCGATATGGCCCCGAGGTAGGACTTACAGAGTTCGTAGAGGCTAAATATTAATGAGTATTAGGAGTATGTTGGTAGTACGCTAAGGAGGGATTATGGTTTCTTATTGGCCCTTTTCTTTCCTTTGGATGGAAGGAGAGAGAGTTTTCTTGTAGACGATTGTTTTGTAGACGATTCGCTGGTGCGAGTTGTTTCATCTCGGTTGGATGGAGATGCCAGGTTTTTGATTGGTTCAGATTTGGTTGTGTTCTGAGACTGTGGAATCTTTGTGGATGTGACTTGTGTTGTACCTGTGTTGTGACTTGGGTGATCAGAAGATGGATTCTTCGTGATTTCGATGCGTGGTGCAGGACACTCTATATCTGAACGTCTATGTGTGTGACTTGGGATCCGATTGCTCAAGCGGTTGGAGACCACAAAGAATTCAATGATGGGGTTGATGTTTTCCTGCGATGAAAGTCCGTAAAAGAGTACGTATGAGTGTGGTACATATGATAAGTTGTGGTAACCTAGTCGGTATGGTTTCAACGAATAGTTGAACCAGTAGGGTTGTGTTCCCTGTGAGGTCGAATTGTTAGACCATGGATGCTAGTTGATAAGGGCGTCAGTGTTGATACACAGAGTTCCTTTGCACTGATCAGTTGAGGACTGTTGGCCGTTGTGTGTGCATTTGGTTGTGCTTTTAGCTTAAGACAGAGATATGCATATGATGGATTTCTAGTAGACTTTTGCGAGTCTGGCTTGGGTACTATTCGGGACTTTGAACTGTTTAAAGTTCTTGGAGTCAAGGAGTGGCTATCGATTGTGGTAAGTGATGTGCTTTAGCATAACGGTTGTTTGTATAGATGGTGGTTCCGAGAGTATGACGGTGGAGAAGCCTTAGTTGGCGTGGCCTGTTCGGACCGACGCGATTGTTTGGTTGGGAATGGAAGGGCCATGTGAGTTCTGGATGTGAGGAAATTTCTAAGTATAAGATGTAAGTCTTGGTTGGTTACTCGATGGACGAGTCTGGGGACTCAAGGGGTTGATGTTGGATGATGATCATCATGTTCGATTTGTCGGATGACCGTCATCGTGTTTGCTTTGTCGGACGGCGACCATGTTTTGTTTGAGGGTGATCTGTAATCTGATATCAGTAATGTGATGGTGAGACATAGGGATGAGTAGTGACGTGCAGTTGCACGGGAGATACGGTAGGGTTTTTGTAGGTTGTTGGATGCCTACAAAATGTTCTGCCTTCGTGATATGCATGACGTGTTTGGTTAGTGGCTTGTTTGTGTCAGGTGACTTTGTGGCTAAGGTCGGATTGGTTTTCGATTGTGTGAGACCTTGCCTAGGACAATGGTGTACCACTTGATGTTTCTCCTGGGTGAGAATAGTAGTTTGTGATGAAAGATCAGATTGGGAATGATGGTTTGAGGGTTTGCTGAGACGTGTTCTTTGATGTCCAAGTGAATAAGAGAGCTTCTCTCTGGAGTCGCATGTTTGTGTTGTTGCTCGTGGATCGGCGTCATGACATCTTCAGTGATGGTGATGTTGGCATCGACAGGGTGGTGACGTGGTAACAAAGTTAGTGGTCGTCTGGTGATTATCAGAACTTGGTTAAAGTTTGTGTAAGGAACTTGTGACTCCTTATGATCGATGTCGTGCATTTGGACTTCTAGGGATGGTCCTCGGTGTGCATGTCGAGATGTGATTGTGCCAGTTTGTAATAGTGGGAATGAAGTGGTAGTCTCTTTGTTTTGGAATAGAGAGTGTTTAGGATCATATTCCATGCAGATTGGTCTTGTGTGATGCGTTAGCCGCAGGATGGTTTGTGTTCGACAAGAGTTGTGTTTTGATATTTGGTAGCGTAAGCTAGATTTTGATTCGGAGTTCCTGGGATGTTTCCTAGATAACAGTGGTGTCAACGGAACTTGCCCGTTTGTGCAGTTTGTGTGGGGGTTGAATCTTCCAGTCGTGTTTTTCTCATGTGACGACAGGTTTCAGATTTCAGTTGTTGGGGCATTTCTACTGTTGTGCAGTGCTGTTGATGTACCTGGTCGATGAGCTGGTGTTTGGCTTGAGTTTCATTGTTGAATTTCGGAGACGAAATTCCTAAAGAGGGGAGACAGTTGTGAGACTCTGACCCTTTTTTTTGTGTGGAAATGATCAGTGTTGACGGGAGTAAGAATTCAAGTTTGGTCTTGCTTCCTTGGATCATTTTTTCTCCCAGCATTGGCCACTTGAGCGGTGGTATGTCCGCTCGAGCGGAGGTATGGCATAGTGGTATGTTGGTAGGGGTCCGCTCGAGCGGTGGAGGCCTGGTGCGACTTTTTATAAATATTTGAGACTTGGGATATTTTGGAGATTCTCAGCTTTTAAGCTAAGTTTCGGTTCCCTCTACCTTCTCTCTAGCTTTTGGAGGGCCTGGGGCTCAATTTTTAGCTTACGAACAGTAGATTCATGATGTTCGGGTCGAGGGCTTCACATCGATCCGGTCAGAATTCCATTTCGTCGAGGTTCAATTTTTGAGACGTCGAGCTTTTGGCTTAACAAGGTTGGACTGTAGACCCTACTGCTGTTAAAGGGTGCTACGTGCAATTGTATGCATTTTCTTCGGTTAAAAATGCATCAAATGTTGTTTTTCATGTTTTAAACCGTGTTGTTGGATGGAAAGCTTGTGTTTTTCGCTTTTTCCTTGGTTTTTTACATGCTTCGGATGTGTTGATATCTGTGGTTTTCAAAAAGGTGGTGTTGAAAATGGTGGTATGGTGAAACGTTTGAGAAACGTGTTTTGGGAGGTTTTGAGCTAACCCTCGAGGTTGAGTCTCAACTTTTAAAACGTTTTAGATACATGCTTATGGATCTCCCTGTTGATGGATGTTGGATACCTTTTTATACATGTTGATTTATAACTATTTTCGTGGAAATGTTTTTCGTAGTTGAGCTATGTGATGATTTTTGTGAAATGATTTGTCGATGTACCGGGATAGCGGGATGTGGCACGAGTAGGTACCTTGGTCCTTCGGGGTAGTTCCCGTAATGGAGGTGTGCGGGTGCTTTTGTCCCTCGATTGTAGTCCGTAAAGTCAGCAGTTACGCTATGGTGCTTCGTATAGAACTTGCATTTACCTAACCCGTCCTATGATGTATAGGGATTGGGTAAAGGGGCAGGAATCTGTAGTTGCTACCTCGGTCCCCTAGTGACGGAGTCGGTACATAGGAATCATTTACTTTATCCTCGGCTGCGTGTTCCGAGTGGAATTTGTTGTATCTTTCTCCTCGATGGTGTAGCCCAAGTGGAGCATACTGTTTTATTACAGCTTATTGTTTTATTTTCCTGGACTGTGTGTGTTCCGAGTGAAAAATATGTTTTCCCGTTCCTTGATGTGTGATTCGAGTGGAAAATAACATTTTGATTACTACTTTTCTTTAACTGTGAAAACGTTATCTGCATTGTTGATATGCATGATTTTGAGGGTGAAAATGTGGGGTTTTATGAAGTAAAACCATTTTGAGGCTCGTGTTAGCCTAATGGAAAACTTGGGGTTTTGGATTGGGAAAATCTTTTTGGCTCCTGTGGTTGAGCCTGTATGTTTGTGATTGCATATCCTGCTTACAGCTTTATCGTCTATTCCTATTGGGCTTCATCTCACGGTGTGGGATTTTGTTAAAACATTTTTCAGGTGAACGTGGTTCTGTAGGTTGACCTAGTGGTGCCCGGAGGTGGTTGTGGACAAGACTGATGTTTTGTCTTAAAAGTAGCTTATACCTATTGTATATGTTTCATGTGTTGGAGGTAAAACTGCCAAGATCATTATTTTTGAAAACAATTAATCGGTAAAAAATTTACTGGACAGGCAAATGCCGAAATGGGCTCCAGATAAAATTTTTGACGAAGAACGATCAAAACAAACCCGTGCAACCAAAGTTAATTTAGAAGAATACCTCTTGTAGGTCTAATCTTCAACTACGACTTGATTCCGAGTTGAAGCTCCTGTCAGATCTTCTACCGTATTCCCTTATGCGATCCTCAAACGTAGTGTGGGCTACGATCCTCCGAGAACTTGTACCGGCAGAACCCCGATATATTTTTTAAGTCTTGAAAGACCAAAAATAATATATGAAGAATGATACGAAAATCAATCTAAACTGGTTCAGTCTACCCACATATATATGCTACAGTAGGGACCTGATGAGTAATTATGAGTAAGATTTTCAGTAGAACACAGATACCTACGGGCGGTTTCTATAATTATGGAAAGTCGCAGCAGTTTTTGAAATTTCCGTAAAATACTGAATTACAGTTCACACCACTAAAGAACTACAATTGTACTATGACCCATAATCTCAAGACCTTCTTGCATTGAGCTCTTGTTATTAAATGCTTACCACTTCTCCCCGCGTTAAGATTTTCGATACCTGTCAATTAAATTTAATTACTAACAATTTAATTTAATCAGTATCTTCATATTCCTTAGACCCTTCCGCTTAACTTATTTGACCGCCGGATAATTAAATCCACCTACAGAGTTTGACCCGATCAAAACTTATAAGCATCCTTAAGAGGGTACCATTAATCCCGATCTTTCAGGACATAGATTCCGTCAATAATTAATATTTTCTATATAAATAATATCGCTATCCAACTCACCGAGAATATAGACCCATATAAGATCACACCCTCTAATGAATCAAAACAACGAATATTAAATATACATAAATCAATAATTATTTCAGGATTAAGAGAATAAGCACTATTTATAATAACCTTGGGTGTGAATTAATTTATATAACCAGTAGTCAGTATTAAATTAATTACCCCAAATGTCCCGTTTCATACACACAAAGTGTACTCGCACAGAGAATCGGAACAATAGATGACGCTATTATCTGTTTCCCGTAGCCAAAACAAGCTTACTAAAACTCTGTGCCACAGTCGTACCGATGGTATGTCAATTTTCATCTAAACATTGAACATAAAACTTATATTTTATAAGAATCTAAAATCTAGTTTTTTATGTGTAAACCGTACTCTACACACCAGATTAAATATTATACAGAATATCGGACATCCATGCATAACAAATAAATGATATAGATACATTGCTCACAAAGATTTTCATAAAATGAAAAATTAATTTTATTAAAAAATAAAATTAAATACTAAAAATATAATTTTCAGTATACCAACCCTAACATCATGTTGGTAAGAACATGTTGTAAAACATATGTAATGATTATAGATGTATGCATGTTTTAGTGCTTTCGAGAGTAACTTTGGATTGGTTGTTGTTTTCTGTAGTTTCTTACTACGTTTTTCGTTATTGGGTTCAACGGTTTCAAAACGGATTTTCAAATGATTTTCGTTTCATATAATCTTTTGTGCTTCGAGGTATATTTTGGAACAGCATAAGCTACTTTTAAAATGAAAATATTTTCTTATCTCCAAACTTGTATTTTGTTTCTTTTAACGGTTTAGCATAAGGGCCGCAATTGTAGTCTTTGGCTACTCTTTTAAATCAAATAAACCCTCACTAGTACGTTTTCTTTTTATAAAGGTTTTAGCCTTGTTTGGGCTATGGGTTTTTATCACTTTTGTTTGGGTCGTTGTGGTGGTTGTTCGGTGGCTTTTCACGTGACCCGGAGTTTGGAGCGTGATAGGCAGCCTAGGCCTTCCTGAGGGCGACGGAGCCATCGAGTAGCTCATAGATCTGCCAAGGCATTAGTCTGGCTCTGGGCAACCAGGACCGTCTTAGGTCGATTGAGCCGTCAAGCAGCTAGTATTTTTGCTAAGGCCTTGGTTGGGCCCTTAGAAGTCTGGACCGTCTGGGCTAATCGAGCTGTCCAATAACTTAGATTTTTGCTAAGCCCTTGGTCAAGCTCATGGAAGCCTACACCATCTTGGGCCAACCGAGTCGTTCAGCAGCTCAAATTTTTGCTAAGGCCTTGGTCTGGCTCTTGGAAGCCTGGACCATCTTGGGCCGACCGAGCCGTCTAGAAGCTCTAATTTTTGCTAGGGCCTTGGTCTGGCACTTGGAAGCCTGGACCGTCTGGGCCGACCTAGCCATCCAGTAACTCGAATTTTTGCTAAGGCCTTGGTCGGGCTCTTGGAAGTCTGAATCGTCTTGGGCCGACCAAATCGTCCAGTAGCTCCAATTTTTGCTAAGGCCTTGGTCAAGCTCTTGGAAGCCTATACGGTCTTGGGCTGACCGAGCCGTCTAGCAGCTCAAATTTTTGCTAAGGCCTTAGTCTGGCACTTGAAAGCCTGGACCATCTGGGTTGACCAAGCCGTCCATCAGCTCAAATTTTTGCTAAGGCCTTAGTCTGGCTCTTGGAAGCCTGGACCGTCTTAAGCTGACCGAGCTGTCTAGCAGCTTGAATTTTTGCTAAGGCCTTAGTTTAGCACTTGAAAGTGTGGACCGTTTGGGCTGATCGAACCATCCAGTAGCTTAGATTTTTGCTAAGGCCTTAGTCGGGCTCTTAAAAGCCTGAACCGTCTTGGGCCGACCGAGACATCCAGCAGCTCAAATTTTTGCTAAGGCCTTAGTCTGGTTCTTGGAAGCCTGAACCGTCTGAGCCGGCCGAGCTAGACCATTTTTATTATCTGTAGCCGACCGAGCCGTCCATCAGCTTGAATTTTTGCTAAGGCCTTAGTCTGGCTCTTGGAAGCCTATACAGTCTAGGCCGATCGAGCTGTCCATTAGCTCAAATTTTTGCTAAGGCCTTGGTCTAGTTCTTGGGAGCTTAGACCGTCTTGTGCCGACCGAGCCATCTAGCAGCTTGAATGTTTTCTAAGGCATTAGTCTGGCTCTTGGAAGCCTGGACCGTCTGTGCCGATCGAGCTGTCCATCAGCTCAAATTTTTTCTGAGGCCTTGGTCTGGCTCTTGGAAGCCTGGACGGTCTTGGGCCGACCGAGTTGTCCAGCAGCTCAAATTTTTGCTAAAGCCATAGTTTAGCTCTTGAAAGTGTGGACCGTCTGGGCCGATTGAGCCGTCCAACAGCTTGGATTTTTGCTAAGGCCTTGGCCAGGCTCTTAGAAGACTATACCGTCTTGGGCCGACCGAGCCGTCCAGTAGCTCGAATATTTGCTAAGGCCTTAGTCTGGCTCTTAGAAGCCTGGACCGTCTGGGCCGGCCGAGCTAGACCATTTTTATTGTCTGTAGCCTTTGTGGATGAGTATGTGAAAAATTGAATTCTTTTTGTTGACGGAGAATGGTTACATTATTTATAGTACTTCCTTAAATGCTCAGCGTTTCAAGGGTATGGCAAGCCTTTTCCTGCTAGGTCTTTGGGACGATATACTCCCGCCCAAATCTGACGCTCCACTTGATAGGGTCCTTCCCATCTCAGACCCAACTTTCCCTGCTGGCGATCTTTAGTTGCTGAGGTCACATTTCTCAAAACAAAATCTCCGGTGTTGAACCCTTGCCCTTTGACTTTCTTGTCATAATGTCTCTTCATTCTTTGCTGGTACGTGGCTACTCTGATGGTGGCATGTTCGCGCACTTCATCCACGATGTCTAGGCTAGTGCGTAGGCCTTCTTCGTTCCTCTTTTCCCCTAGCTGACTCACCCGTTCACTAGGTAGGCCCAGTTCAACTTGTATGATTGCCTCGCTCCCGAAGGCCATCATGAATGGTGTTTCCCCTATGGCTGTTCGGGTGGTCATTTAGTAGGCCCACAGGATACTTGGTAATTCTTCAGCTCATAAGCCTTTTGCCTGCTCTAGCCTAGTCTTCATCATTTTTACGAGGGTTCGATTGGTCACTTCTACCTAACCGTTGGCTTAGGAATGAGCGGGTGTTGTACAGTGTGCTCAGATGCCTAGTTGCATACAAAACTCCCTGTATCTCTTGTTGTCGAACTACTTTCCATTGTCACTTATGATGCTGTTTGGAACTCCAAATCTACATACAATTGACTTCCACATAAAGTTTATCGTGTTTGCTTCAGTTATCTCAGCCAGCGGTTCGGTCTTCACCAAATTAGTGAAATAATTGATAGCCACTATGGCGAACTTGGTCTTGCCTTTTTCGAGTGGGAATGGTCTAACAAGGTCTATCCCCCATTGGGCAAATGGCCAAGGGGAGGTTACGACAGTCATTTCGGTAGGAGGCTGTCTTGGTATGTTTGCAAATCGTTGGCATTTGTCACATCGCTTCACCAGAGCTAAAGCATCCTTTGCCATGGTTGGCCAATAGTATCCTACCCTTAGTGCTTTATGCACCAACACTCGCTCCTATTGTGATTTGCATATATGCCTTTATAAATTTCCCTTAGGACATAGTCTCCCTCGTCCTCCATGAGGCATCTGCGGTACGGGAGTTATAGGCCCCTCTTATAAAGCTGTCCTTCTAAAATGGTGTACTGGCTGGCGATAAGGTGCAATTTCCTTGCCTTATCTCGGTCGGTCAGATAGACTCTGTCTCTAAGGCACACGATATTAGGGTCCTTCTAGGATGAAGGTGTTCGGTCTTCCCTTACTTCTAGTAGCTCATGCTCTACCCATCTCAGGCCTGACTCGACGAGGTATTGCAGGGGGGTGTCGTGGTTTAGTTCACTTTCTAGGGTTGAGGCGGTTTTGGCCAAGGTATTCGCTCGGCGATTACTTTCCCTCAGCACCTGCGTGATGGAGAAGTGCTCAAAGCCTTGGCTAATTGCTTGAGCTGCTCTTTGGTAGGAGGTCATTGTATCTTCCTTGGATTTAAAATCTCCTTGGACCTGTCCGATCACCAACTTGGAGTCGTTGTATACCTTTACTTGTACGGCCCCAATCGCTCGGGCTAGTCTCATTCTGGCAAGGACTGCTTCATACTCAACCTCATTGTTCATAGTTTTGTAACAAAAATGTAGGGAGAATTCAATCGTGTTGCCTTCGGGAGATATGAGTACGATTCTGGCTCCACTGGCGTCTGCATTGTTTGAGCCATCTGCATATGCATGCCAAACTCGTTCGGCGTTAGAAGCCTCGGGCTCCTTGCACTGAGCTGGCATCGAGAGACTTACAGCGATAGAGCTCGGTGGATCTGGATCTACTATTAATTTGGCTACAAAGTCAGGAAGGGCCTGACCCTTTATAGCCACTCGGGATCGGTATCTGATGTCGAATTCTCCCATTTTGAGTGACAATTTCTTTAAACGTCCCGAGAGGTCGGGCTTCTGCATAATCTGTCAAAGTGGCTGATCAGTTAGAACAATCACAGTATGAGCTTGGAAATAGGGACGCAGTCTTCTTGCTAAAGTAACTAGCACGAAAGCTAGCTTTTCCAATTCAGGGTACCTTGCTTCGGTCCCCCAGTAGGCTCTGCTAATGTAGTACACAGGCCTCTGGATGCCTTGTTGATCCTCTCGGACCAAAGCAGCGCTCATCGCTAACGCAAACACAGCAAGGTATAGGAATAATTCCTCACCTGGGTCGGTTCGGGATAGTAAGGGAGGTGAAGATAGGTATCTTTTGAGGTCCTCAAATGCTTTTCCACATTCCTCTGTCCACTCAAAGGCCTTTCTTATGACTTTAAAAAATGGAAGGCATCGGTCAATCGCCTTTAAGACAAATCGATTGAGCGCCGCTATTCGGCCAGTCAGCCTTCGAACCTCCTTCGTGTTTCGTGGACGATGGATCTCTTGAATTGCTCTGATCTTCTCTAGATTGGCTTCTATCCCTCTTTGGCTTACCATGAAACTAAAAAACTTTCCTCAAGTGACTCTGAAAGCATATTTGGCTGGGTTCAACCGCATATCGTACTTCTTCAGCACTTGAAAAGTCTCCTCTAGGTTAGTTAAGTGGTCTTCGGCCCTCTTGCTCTTGGTAAGCATATCATCCACGTGGACCTCCATGTTTCGCCTAAGCTACTGGCTGAACATGCGATTTACTAGACGCTGGTAAGTAGCTCCCACATTCTTGAGCCCGAAGGGCATGACATTATAGCAGTAGAGCCCTCGGTCTGTGATGAAGGACGTCTTCTCTTGATCTCCCGCGTACATCTTAATCTAATTGTATCCCGAGAAGTCATCCATGAAGCTTATTTGTTCATTTCTGGCTGTAGAATCCACTAACTAGTCGATCCTAGGTAAAGGATAACTGTCCTTGGGGCAGGCTTTATTCAAATTAGTAAAATCAACACACATTCTCCACTTACTGTTGTGCTTTTTTATGAGTACCACATTTGCTAGCCGATTCGGGTACTACACCTCTTTGATGAATTTTGCCTCCAATAGCTTATTAACTTCTATTGAGATTGCCTCATTCTATTCCTTGGCGAAAGCCCTCAATCTCTGTTTGGCTGATTAGTAAGCTGGGTTGACATTAAGCCGGTGCTCCACAACTTCTGCCTGTATACCTAGCATATCCTCATGCATCTATGCAAATACCTTTTGATGCCATCTCAAAAACTGTAGCAACTATCGCTGATCCTCTTCGGGTAGGAGGCTATTGATGAAGATCTGTCTGTCTGGTCGGTCGGTATTGAGGGGGAGGCTTATGAGCTACTCTGTTAGTTCAGGTCTCGCCCCCTTAACAAATTATCGGGACTCCAGAATGTCAATGGTCAGTGATTCCTTATCCTTTGGTCCTCTAAGGGAAGTGGCATAGCACTCCCTGGTAGTAACCTGATCAGCCTCCAATTAACTGAACCCAAGCGAGGTGGGAAACTTCATGGTTAGGCTGAATGTAGAAGTGATCACCCTGAATAGATTAAGGTCCGTCCTTCCCTGTATGGCATTGTATGCTGAGTGGACCTATCGAGTGGACTGATTCGGGTTGGTTCCCATGGTCAGGGGTAATTCAATAGCTCCCAGGGGTTGAACCCTTTCTCTAGCAAACCCAACTAGGGGGGACCTTACTGGAGTCAATCGACTTTTATCAATGTTGAGCTGCTCGAATGCTCGAAGGAAAAAGACATCCACAAAACTCCCATTGTCTACCAATATTCATCGCACCCGGTAGTTCGCTAACACCATCGTGAAAACCAGGGGATCATCATTGGGATGCTGAATTCCTTCCTCATCTTTCTCCGAGAAGGTTATTACCTTATCTCAGGAGTCCGTTCGTGTTCTAACTAAGTGACTTGTAGTGAGGACTTCTATCGAGGCCTCTGCCTTAAACCTTATATAGTGCACTTCCCTCGCCGAGCGGGTGTCCCCTCTTTCAACAAACTTGCTGGATATCAGCCAGACCCCGATGGCGACTTCCTGGTCGGTTGGAGGCTCTTCTCAGACCTTTTGTGGCTCATCTTTGCGCGGACGGTCAATCACGAATTGGTGTAGCTAGCCTCTTCAAATTAGTGCCTCAATCTGCTCTTTTACGTCGAAGCAATCTTCTGTGTTATGCACATGATACTTGTGGAACTTATAGTAATTATCCTAATTTCTTCGATCTGGCATGGTTCGTAATTTCTTTGGCCACTTAAGCTCAAGATCATCACATATTTGTAGCAAGACCTAGTCGATGGGGGTGTTCAGTGGGGTGTACCATTCGAATTGACTGGCAGGGAGTCACGTTCTTTTGTTATCAGAGTAGCGGGGAGTTCTTCGCTCCTCCTCCCTTGGCCTTCATAGTCGGTCTACGTTGTTGGATCGCTGGCCCTCGGTCTTCTTCTCTTGCTCAGGTTTATATTTGTCATTTCATGCATTCATTGCGTCTTTTGCATTCATGTGTCTTTGGTCCTTGGCCATCAGCTCGCCCATGCTCTCCACTGGTGTTTTGGATAAGGAAAATAAAAACTTAGTGGGTTGCAATCCCCCCATGAACGCAGTTAGAGCCACCTTGTCATCTACATTGTCCACTTGTAGTGCTTCTGCATTGAATCTGGACACGTAGTCTCTGCATGATTCTCCTATAGCTTGTTTGAAGTTTAATAGATAAGTGGCTGACCAACGCTGCCTTTGACCTCCAATGAAGTGTCCAATGAATAGTTTACTGAGCTGGTTAAAAGTGCTGATGGACCCTAATTTTAGACGACTAAACCAAACGCGGGATGATCCCTTCAAGGTAGTGGGGAATGCTCAGCACATGATCTCGTATGGGACCACGTGTAGGTGCATGAAGGCTTTGTAGATTTCCAAGTGATCTAGGGGGTCCTTCGGGCCATCAAAGGTCTCCAACTTTGGTATCTTAAATTTCATGGGCAGTTGCTCAATCACGATCACTAAGGAGAAGGGGAGGTCAATCCGCTGTATGAGTTCATCCACACCACCAGCCTTTTTGTCCTACACTACTTCCATGACATTCTAGAGTTGTTCCCTCATTCGCCTCATTTTGAGTTCAATTGTGGCAGTGACTTAAAACCTGATGTCTGGGTAGGCCTTCCCTATATGGGGGGATCTCTTGCCTCTGGGCCTATTTATCGGCTCTCTACCTTCTCCTTGTCATGGTGGTTGTTGATATTGCCCTTATTCCCTTGCCCATGTCCTGGGTGAGCATCGTCTTTGATCAGGCTAGGCTGGTGTAGAGCTTCTTGGTTCTGGTAGGCAAGATTGGCAGGGTCGAGGTTAGCAGCAGTGACCCCTAGCATCCCAGTCGGGAAAGGCAGGGCCCCCCTTGCGTGATCCTCAAATCACTGATGGAGGGCACGTGTTTGTTGCACTAGTTCCTAGACTAGGTGGGTCAGATCAGTTAGTTGTTAATCGAAGCGTGGGTCGGTGGCAGCAATTGCTGTTGGAGAACACAGGGGATTGTTGTCAAAGGTCATGGCCCGTGTTTCGACCATCGAGTGTACCAAGGAAAAAAGAAATAGGTTCCCATAGACGGTGCCAAATGATGATACCTCGATAGCAGAAACAAGGGCGTCGGGCTTCACCTACCCCCTATGCACTCTTCCTTCTCCCTATCAAGACAAAGTCAGGACTCGTATGGTAAGGGTACCAACCTAGTACCCTCTGATGCTTAAGTCAATTCTCACTCAAGATATTAATCCAGAAGTTATAATGTTTGGGAAAAAAACATTCCTTCATAGGAGGGGACCGAGGTCAATATATGGAGAGACTCCTCTGTGGGATTGAATCAAATCTCACAGTTTGTACTGTAATGATCCCAAGAAATCAGCCCTTCCCTAATAAGGGGGTGCGCCTTCTAAATTAATGGAGGCAGTTGTGGATGGGTTTAGCGCCTACCCACTCGATTGTTCACCCAGTCCTCAGGTTTTGTCCGATCGATCATGCACTCCCGAGCGTGGTCATCATCGATCGGTCAAGGCCGACCACATCACAACTCATGCTTCTTCACGAGCTTTCACTGTAAGACCAAAATCTGCCCCTCATTATGCATTTCTTTACGGGTTTTCACCAAAGGACCAATATCGGCCCCAACTAATGTATCTTTATGAGCTTTCACCAGTGGATCAATATCCACCCCAACAAATGCATGAATAAACCAAAGTTTGCAAGCACACGGCCATGTGCAAACATCACATTCACATATTAATATCATCCACCTAACAATGGAGACCAACAAACGTTAAAACGAGGTTCAACTTCAAGGGTTAGTTCTAAATCTCTAAATTTATGTTTTTGCAAATGTTTGCATAAATCTTTTTGATTTTCGAAACTCCTTTTTTTGAAAACAACACGACACTTATTGTAATAACCCGAACTCAAGATACAAATAAAAAGGAAAGAACATCTCAAAAGAAACAGAATCTTGAACCTAAGTTCGATAAGAGGAACCAACCCAACCATTTAACCTTTTCGAGCCCGAGACCTGAGAAAGAGGGGGAACCACACAAGCATATATTAAAACCCTAATGTTGAGGATAAGAATTCAAAGTTATAAGTCCAAGTCATTTAAGACAAGAGTTAGGCTCGAAAAGTCAAGAAATGAACCAATGTGAATATACCCGAATTTTCTCCTACAATTGAATAAAGAAAATTATTTTGATATATATATATATACACTCAAGTGGCTAACCTAGGAGAATGTGCCAAACTTGGTAAGTAAGTTTCACAAACTCAAGTTAAGTTTAAAGTAACTAAGGTTAGTTAACCCTTGGTTAAGGAAACTTCCTAGGAAGCTTCCTATTTGACTTTTGGCTATAAAAAGAGACCCAGCCCACCCTTTTTCTTCATAATTTCGTGCATATAGAGAGGGAGAGAGAGAGAGAGAGAGAGAGAAAGAAGAAGAAAGAAAAGGAAGAAGAAAGGAGGAAGAAGAAGAAGCTTGAAGATGGGAGCTTTAAAAGCTAAGTCCATGGTTTTCATCATCAAGAAGTAATCCTCAACAAGGTAAGAGAGACTCTAATACTTCTAATTTTACATAAATCAAACATCTCTCCCACCATCCTCAAACACAAATCTAAGATCAAGAATCAAAACTCAAAAATAAAGGCGTCATGGTTGGATTTTTTGGGACTGTTCGGTTTGAATGTTGAAGTTGTGAGTTGGTGTGGGTTTCTCCATGGGTTCCATGACTTCTATAAGCTCTATAATATTGATATATTGAAGTAAAATACATGTATGCAATGAAAATGGGTCAAAAACTTACACACTTGACACTAAGAGGCTAGAATCAAAATAGGCATGAGTTTTGGGAGTTTTGAGCTTTCTGTCCTGATCTTTGGAATATCATAACTTAATGTAGAAACATGCTATAAGCATCCTCTTTATATCTCAACCTAGGTTGTTGTGTTATCTTCCATTCAAAATTGGTTTGAACTCATTTAAGTAAGTAGAACTCGAGATATAGAAATTTTACCAAAATGTGTCGGTTTCAGACCACTTAACAATACAGACCTAAAAACCCTAGTTTAAAATGAGATTCGAGTTTTGGCCAAAATATAAACTTTGTAGAAAACCTGTATATCTATCTATCCACAAAAAATGAGCACAACATAATGAGTTTGGATAGGTTGGAACCCCTCTCAAAATCCTTGTTGAGTTTCAGCCCTCAAGGAACACTTCTATCACATATTTTTGTGTAGCCCAAAACCCCTATTTTTAGTGATCTATTACAAAAGTGGTCTACATGAACTTTGTAACTAACATGTTGAAGTACTTTCTTCCCAAGAATCAGACATTAAAGCCTCGGGATGATTCCTCAAAACCGTTTCAAATCTTCTGTCCAAAACCGGCTTTGCTGAGTTTTTGCAGCTTACAGACCCTATTTTCTAAAATGGCTAAAAAGTCTAATTTGTTCCAAACAACTACCCATAGCTCTAAACATAAAATTTGTAGGGGACTTGTTGGGAAAGAATATACTAAAAATTGGATTCATTTGGACTTGATAGGTTACCCTAAAATAGAGAGCAACAGAAGCATGTTTTTGGTGAAATCTTGACAAAAGTGCGGAACCATTTTTGCTTATGATGTTTTGTTCGCCCTTTTGCCTTAGGTTTTGACCTTAGTATTAAATATGAGAGTTGTAAAAAATATTTTTATGTAAATGGTGTTTAAAAATCATAACTTGATTCCAAGTCTAAGCACCTCAAAATGCTGCAGTAGTTTAAAATTTAATGATTTCAAAGCGAGTAATAAATGGTTAAGTAAAATCTTCAAACAGGTGAAGGATTGGGCAAGCGTGTATTGCCTCTTAAACCAAAAAAAAAAAAGTAACCATGGTCCCAAAAATTAAGAAAATATTCCATGGTCGGAATCGTTTTAGTTTCACATGCTAAAGGGAGAGGATTCCGTGTTAACGGTAGAGTCGTGTTTTGTTTGTTAGGCACGGAGATTGTAGAACTCGGGGGTCCTTCTTAGCTTGCCGGGGGAGGCTCACTTCATATGTGTATAATACAAGGTGAGAGTTCTTAGCTATTATCTTGAACTTTAGTTTATGTAAAAGATGCTTTAAAATGCTTTAAAGCGCATGTTTTGAACTATGACTAGCTTGACGATCGTTTGAACCTGTTGTTTTAAAAGCTATGATGTTTTTTGTGCTATCCATGATATTCTGATCTTGTAACACCCTGCTCCTGCAAGGCACCAATCCTTCACAAAGTGATAAGATCTTGCCACAGACCGGCAGCCCAAGAGATAGACAAGAAGTAAACTTAAACAACCACAAATATCTTAATATCAAAAGAGGCAAACAAGAGTCACTAGGGATTCACCATCCCAAGGCATACATTACTTCTAAAATGTCAAAAACCTTGAAATCTTATACATGAAGCTTTTTCAACACTAAAACTAAACAAAAAAAGACTGGCCAAAACGATTTTCAACACCAGAACCAAAACTACTTGATAACGCCTGTGGTGGACCAATTCCTAGCCGCTCTTGGTATCTGCAACCACAGAGATTACAAGAGAGTGCACTTAGTATTATCATGAATAGAAAAGAAAGTTACTTAGGTAAGGATAATTGAAAACTCTTTCAAAAAATAGTACGTCACATTTTTCATGAAAATATAGAAACTGATGCATTGCATGAACATGAAAACATCACAGATTATACAGAATCTTCTCAGTAATTCAAACAAAAATATGTCCTAGCTCAACCGCCACAAATTTAAAATGCATGACCATTTTCTCAAATCTAGACTCAAACCCCAACAATGTCTAAGTAGTTGTCAACCTCACGACCGGGAGTTCCAACGATACCGTAACATCAATTCTCAATGCACGGATAGCAACGTGATGGAATGAGGGCCACTCTCCACCAAGAACGAATGGTATGCATTTTCCGGGACTTAGCCCGCAATGCCTTCAAGGCAAAAACCCCCGCTTAACGGGAAACCTCCCCTAAAGGGACAAAAAAAAAACCCATAGTTGGGTAACTTCCCTCATAACGGGATATAAAGGGCCCAAAATGCTTGTAACTTGGTACTTTGGAACAACCACACAAGATTAACCATACTTTCATAATAAAATCATACTAGCTCAAAATAGCATAGATAGCACACTCTAATTAAAGACATCATGACATTTGAAAATAATAGATTCATGCAATCATCAAAACTGCCCACAGTTCAAAACATGCGCTTCAAAGTATTTTCATGCATCATTTAGATAACTTAAGTTCAAGACAATGGCTAAGCACTCTCACCTTGTATAATATGTGTATGAACTGAGCCTCTCCCTTGCAAGCTAAGAAGGACCCCCATGTTTTACAACCTTCGAGCCTAACAAGCCAACACACGACTCGATCGTTAATCACGGTATCCTCCCACTTTAGGGTGAAACAAAACTGATTCTAACTGTGGAATATTTTCTTGATTTTTTTTTGAGACTGTGGTTACTTTTTTCTTTTAGGTTTAAGGGGTACTACGCGCTTACCCAATCCTTCACTTGTTTAAGGATTTTGTTTAACCATTTGTTATTCTCTTTCAATCATTAAACTTTAAAGTACCGCAGCATCTTGGGGTACCTAGACTTGGAATTGGTTTATGATTTTTAAACAGATAAAAATATTTTCTACAACTCTAATGTTTAACACCAAGACCGAATCCTAAAAAAAAATGGTGAACATTTCATCCTCAGCAAAAACGGTTCAGCACTTTATCTAGATTTTATCCAAAATTATGCTTCTGTTTCTCTCGGTTTTGGCGTACCAAATTAAGTCCAAATGATTCCATTTTTTAGTATGTTCTAGCTCAACATGTCCCCTACAAGTTTCATGTTTAGAGCTAAGGGTGGTTGTTTGAAACAAGTTAGACTTTTTGGCCATTTTAAAAAGTATATTCTGTCAGCCGCCAAAACTTAGCAGAGTCAGTTTTGGACAGAGGGTTTGAAACAGTTTTGGAGTATCATCCCAAGGCTTTAAGGTTTGATTTTTGGGCATAAAGTACTTGAATATGTTATCTACAATTTTCATGTATACCACTTTTGGAATAGGTCATTCAAAATAGAAATTTTGGGCTACACAAAAATATGTGACAGAAGTGCCTCTTGAGGGCTGAAACTCAACAGAGACTTTAAAAGGAGTTTTGACCTCTCAAAACTCAATATTTTGTGCCCATTATTGGTGGGTCGACAGATATGTTGGGAATGTATAAACTGAAAAATCATGCTTTCATGTATTTTATTCTGGATCCCTAGCATATTAATGAGAAATATTTGAGATGATTTTTCATTTATGATTTCATTTTTTTTTTGTGATATATAAATGCATAGTCTTTATATTCTGTCCAGTATTTGATTCGGTACGTGCTGCACGGAAGATCGGGTCAAAGATTCTGACAAATTATACATGTAGGCTCACAATCGCAATGGACCCGAATATTCTATTGGTACGATTGTAGTACATCGTTATAGTAGCTGGTCTTGGCTAGGTCGAACGGATCGAATTCAAGTTTTGGAAATTCGATGTTCGAACTCAATGTGTTAGTATACTTGGAGTGTATTGAGCGGGATCAACGAGATGATTAATTCTATACTGACTATATGAATTGATTCACATCCCGTATTATCATGCATTGCACGAGCTCTTAATCCCGAAGTGATGGATTGGTTGTGTTTAAATAATGTACAGTACTTTGAGTCATCAATGGTTGAGATTTCTTCCATTAGATCAACAATACCGATGAGTTGGGTTCTAGCGTTGTTTGTCCAGTGATCGATAATTAGCTGATGGAAACCATGTCCAAATTTAGATTGAGGTGTTCCCCCTCGTGTGCTTTGCTTATAGGTTTGATTATGCCAAATCTGTACAGTGGGTCATCGGATCCGGCATATCAAAAGGTTAAGCGATGCGGTTGCGATGAGAAGAGGATAATTAAATCGGGTTGTCAGTAACCTAATTTATTTATCGGGAATTCATATCTTAAACGTGGAGAGAATTAAGTGCATTTGATAATTGGAAACTCAAGACATAATTTGAGTTAGGGCCGGGAGTTCACTCAAGACCTTTAGTGGAATAAGTTCTTGTTCGTGCGAGAAAGGATCTAACTCGGAGATAGAGTTAGGGGTATATGATTTTCTCGTACGGTTATCCCGAGTCCCATACTTTCTCGTGATTCCTCACGTAGCCCTTTATACGCACGGATATTTTTTTCTATCAATTTCGGTAATTATTTAATTTAATTTACATGTCGATTTTGCCACCGGGAACATTCAGGGATTAAGTTAAATAATGGAGGGCAGTATTAGAATTTAGCACACCTAGGGATCACTCCCTAGGTGGCCGGCCCTAATATGGGATAGGAGGTTATTTTATGGAAAAATATATCTCATCCTTGATTTTAGGAAAGAGAGATATAGTTTCCAATGATATCTCAGGTGATATATTAAAATATATCACAAGGAGCCAAAAACAAAACCTAATCCCTAGCCCTAGCCGCCGCCCCCTTCACTCTCCCATTGTGAATTCATTTTTGCTTTGAGATAGAGGTGTGACATAGAAACCAAAAGGAGGAAAACACGAAGATCCGGATCGGTACCCACTCGTCGGGATCGTCGGGTGCGTTAGGATATACGTGAGAAGATCATTGGGTCTTCTCGGATCATTGTTCTGCATGAAAGAAACTTGTTCAAGTTTCTTGAAGGTATATTTAATCATAATATATCAGTTTATTGTTATCGTTTTTCATGAAAAATGCATACGCCATTTTTTACAGTCACGACGCCGGTTCTTAATTTTTCTTCTGCATTCCAACAATGGTATCAGAGCCGTTGTTGCAATTTTTCATGAAAAACCATTGTGCTAACCTTTTTTTTTCGCTTATGTTTTTATGATCCGATTAAATGTATGTATGAACGGATGGTTTATTTATATTATTTTCTGACCGCATATCTCAACGGCTTTTAAATCGAGATTAAGTAGAATGTAAGCTTCGCGAGTGGAGTCATAGGTTATACGATGTAAAATATTATTTCATTTATATTTTTTCTGGATCATTATTGTAATCGGATCACGCAAAACAAGGAACAAAAGCGAAGAAAGAAAATAAGGCAGCGGCGCTAGGCCTGTTCGGCCAGCACTGTTGCGCAATGTTTGGGGTTCATTTTTGGGGATTTTAAAAATCTTTTTCGACGTGATTTTTTTGGTAAAATTAAGTCCAATCCGTTAGCTTTCCAACGGTGGTTCGATGGCAGCAAGGCAACGATGGGAAGGAGTCCAAAAACAATTTCAAAGAAGGTGCTGCAGAATCCCGCCATGAACAGTGACCCGAATTTTGAGGATTTTTTCGGGGCACTTATGCTTTGAATTTTGAGGCAATTTTTTGTGGAGATCTGGTTTGGGATGTTAGCTAGCTCCAGTAATTTTTTGAAACACTTTTGGATTCGGTAAGGCTGTCAAACATCGGCTGGAAAAAGGCGGCGCATGGTTGCCAAACACAGCAAATTTTTTGGCAACTTAAGGGGCTGTTTGGGCTTCTTTTCAGCATTTTTTCGGCGTTGCAGCTGTGGGTTGGGGCTATGACAGTAGTCCGGGGACTGAGGAAGAAGGTCGAGTCTTTGACAACTCGTTTAGGGTTTCAAAACTCTAACCGTCACCGTCGGATTAAAAGATTGAATGAAGAATCCGAATCATAACGACTTTTATTTTTTTTAATTGTTATTATTTTAATTACTTATTTATTTATTTTATTTTATTGCGTGAATGATTTTTATTTTATTATGTTTTCTCTTTTATGTATGTTTTTAATTAACGGAAGCATATTAAGAAAAGCAGTTTTATAAAATAAATAATTCTAACAATTTTTAAAACAGAAAAATAAATAGATAATTATTTAATTAATTTTGTGTTAAAATTAATTAAATTTTTTTAATTAAAATATGAAAAATTAATTTTTTTCGCAAAATTAAATAAGGAAAGATTTTTGTTTATTTTATTATGGTTAAACAAGAAATATTTTAATTGATTAAAATCGAATTTATTTTAATCGAGAATTAAAATTTATTTAATCCTTTAAAATGAATGAAAAAGAAAAACCCTCGATTTTTTAAAATATTAAGTGGAAGAAGAGTTTAGTCACAGATAAATCCTACGGTCTCTATTACACGTTCATAGGAGATGCGGTTATACCTCGCGTGCTGGGTTCGACTTTCGATCTCCCTAAGGATGGGCTATAATCATGGTATCACCGGTACAAATCTTTGTGAAAAGTAAATTTGAAAATAGTGCAAAGTACGGTTCGTTCTCATTAGGCCCGGGGCTTTAGCACGGAATTTTCAAACTTAGAGTAATGGTTATATACTTAACCCGTGAATAAAAATATCCTCCCTAAGGAGTCACTGTTTTTATTTGTGGGGAGAAAAACTTATTGGCTATTTAATTTACATAGAATGTCCTATATCAAGGAATTAAAAGCCGAGTAGTTCTTTGATCATTTACTTTATCACATGAAAATGGACGGGTGGTCTTTTTATTATGATATTTGGTTTCGACAATAAATTAATAGACTGGCATGTCTGTCCGGACGGGTGTTGATTAGTAGATGTTCACACTACGTGGCCTGCTTAATCACGAAGGATTCAGGCTGCCAATAATTCTTTTTAAATTAAAAGGTTGAGGAAACCTAATTTAATAAAAGAATTAAAAAAAAAATTCTCTCTTGTTTCTCAAGTTTCAATAATGGGATCTTTCAATCTACTTGCGGCAATTCTCATGAAACATAAATTAACTGAACCAAACCTTATCACATGAATACGGAACCTCAATATTGTTTTAGCTTCTGACGATTATTGGCTTGTGTTGCATGACCCTTTCCCTTCTGCTCCTCATGATGGATCCACCAAACAGGAGATCCAGGCTTATGAGGAGTTGAAGAAGGCTGATAGGATGGCAAGCTGTTACATGCTGGCATCTATGTCGGATGTACTGTAATGTCAGAATCAATCTATGGCATCTGTAGCTGAGATCATGCTGAACCTTACAGAAATATTTGGTGATCAGGGTCGGACAACATGGCAGCTGACCATGAAGGCTCGCATGAACACAACCATGGCTGAGGGTACACCTGTTAGGGACCATGTTTTGAAGATGATTGGTCTTCTTAACGAGCTGAAGGTCCTTGGATCAGAAATCGATGCAGAATTCCAAATCGATATCGTGCTCCAGTCACTGCCTGATTCATTTCAACAATTTTGCCTAAAGTACACTATGAACAAACTTGATTTTTCTTTGGCAAAATTGTTAAAAGAACTATAAGCAGCGGAAGGTGTTATCCGTAAGCGTTGCCATGCATTTGTTGCTGAAATGGCTTCTTCTTCTAGGCCAAGAGGTGGCAAGAAAAAAAGGCAAGGGCAGCAACAGGAAAATGCAAAGAAGGTTGGCAAGTCTAAGCCATCACTTGCCAAGGCAAAGGTAAAGGTGC
>JAOTRH010410572.1:0-34760 GCA_034768845.1 Heliamphora exappendiculata
AAAATTATTTTTGTCTTTTGAATATTATTATATGCATAAAGTAACTTTTACTTTTGTCCTTTGAATATTTTATTGAATTGTAGAGAAAAGATGTAAAATATTATATATATATATCTTCTTACGTGTATATATATATATACTAGGTATAACCCGTGCCTAAATGCACCATTACCATTTTTTAGATCACTCAGTGGATTGCAATGACTACTGAAAATATAACAGATAAAAAATATTAAAAAATAGTAATAGCGGATCAATGGATTATTCAAATACCTGAATTAAATAATAACAATTTAATTAAAAAATAAACAATTATCACATCCTAATTGGTAGTTATACCCGAATTAAATAATAACATCAATAAAAGATGCAACCAATTTTAATGTTTGACTCAAATTCATTATTAAAACACATAAATTGTGCAAGCCAACCATAAGAGCATAGTATACCGGCAAAACATTAAGTTGCATAGGCCAATTGGCTCATACAACTTCACTAAGTGACCAAACATTTGCTTAGGTATATCGATAATTTGTCCATTTTATTGAACAAATCCAAACTCTAAGGATAATGCAGAAATATAATTTGCCCATTTTATTTGTATTTTTGCAATTTCACATTATCCAAAATAGACGTAACAAATACAATAGCATAACTTCTTATTATTGTTATCACATAAAAAACATCTCCTTCAACATCTATTATCATTCTCAATTTGTTTTCCATATAAATTGGCAACATTTCCAGCAGCAACTGTATGGAGTTTAAAATCTACTCGCTGCTTATGTACCAAATATATAATACTCAACAATTATATGTTCCAACCCTGCAGCATCAAATCTCTTATGTGATTCATCAATGTACTCACAAACATGACTACTTGTCATCTTATCCAGTGGCGGCACCTATTTGGTAAGACTACAACACCAGAAGTAGAGGATAAGATCAACAATTGAGAGAATACAATAAATACTACATTGTTTATAATTTAGGCAAGCTATAATGAGCCAAGAGATTACTTGGTTTCATATTTCACAAACCAAATATGCATAGCTAAATTCAAATTGACTAGAAAAAAAGAAAAGAAGCTAACCATTAAATACCCAGAATGCAAAAGTAAATTTACCAAACAAAAAATAGAAGCAAAAAAAAATCTCAATTTAAACCAGGTCTTTTAGTATGTCTAAAAAGATAACAAATTATGGCAACCTTGCATGACTGCCACCACATGGCAAGACCCAGATGAGAATCATATTTAGCCAATAAAAACAATGAACAAAACCCGGTGATAAACACTTGATTACGATTGAACAATGACGCTCAAATAATTAATCTAAAAATAATTAGCTCAAGAATCAAAATATGAAAAATTAAAATCAACATTCTCAGTTCGTGAACTCTATGATAATGATAAATTCAAATATCTCCCTCGGCCAAAAACTAATAATCAAAGCAAAAGAACTCACCCTTCTTATTGATATCGTAATCAAACAACAGCCAAAACACATGGGTGTACCAAATACATGGGTATCACTTAAATACAATCCAAGAATACACAGAGTGAAATCTATAACAAATGTTAGCCAAACCCAATCGAGTGAAATCTATAACAAATGTTAGCCAAACGGCCTGAACCCAATCGTTAGCTGAACCCAATCTTTGATTTACAGTAAGGGTGTCTTGAAATTGAGAGAGAGGGAGTGTTGTCAATGTTGGAGATAATGTGAGAAAGAGTGTACCGGTGATTGCGTGTGACAATTGGTGGTGGTAGTGATGACATTCGGCGGCGGCGTTAATGAATAGTGATGCTGCCTTGAGAGAGAGAGAGAGAGAGAGAGAGAGTTTACCGGTGGTTTTGTGGTCAATTGGCGGTGGTAGCGATGTCAATCGGCGGTGGTAGCAACGACAATCGTCAGTTTTTGAATCCGAGTAAAGCTTCTGAGATATGGTTTTTGAAAGAACATTCGAACCAACCAAAATTGATTCAATTTCAAGTAAACTTATGGAATTGCAGTGGTGAAGATTTTGAATCTGAACGCAGATTATGAGATTTGATTCTTAGAATGTTCTTTCAAAATGAGAGAGAGAGAGAGAGAGAGGAGGCGCTGGAAACTAATGTTTTGAAAATAGAATGCGTGTGAGACTCGGACCCATCTCTTTTTGAGATTTATGTATATATGATGTGTTTTGCATATATATTTCTAAGATGTGCGATTTATTTGTTTTTGTGCATGTTTAAGTTTATCTGAGCATGCAGGGTTAGTTCCCGGGGTTGTAGGCAGTAGCCATGTAAATTTCAAAAAGTCAAAAAAAAAATTTTTTTGGAGGCCTATAATTATCGGGACTTAGATATTTTCTAAAGGATATTTTGAAAACTTAACTTTTAAGTTTCATCTAGTTTTCTATCTACCTTCTCTCTAACTTCTCAGGGGCCTGGGGCTTGATTTCTAATAAACCAACTGTTGATTCTTAGTATTGGCATCGTGATCTTAGACTGTATAACTGTTAGAGGGTTCTACATGTAATCCTACGTATTTCTACCGTTTAAAAAAGCATAAAAAATAATTTATGTTTCAAATTCGATTTTTGATTAAAACCGTTTTTCGGCGTTCGACTGGATGAAATCAAAAGTGGGATGTTCCTTTCGAGGTTTTATGATAGCCTTGAGCTCGGGTATGCTCCTAGGTATCAAAACGGGTGGTTTTGAAGCTTAGTTTGAGGATTGGAGGTCAAAACCATAGCTTAAAAACATTTTTTAGGTGAGTTCAGTCGACTGACCCTATGGGTCCAGTTGATTGGATCATCATGTTGGAGGTTCAGTCGACTGGACCTGGGAGGTCAGTCGACTGAAATGGCTTCTGTTTTTCGTTCTCCTTTCCAGTGTGTTTTTTAGTTGACTGAAGGGTGAGTCCAGTCAACTGAACCTGGGCTATTTTGAAAAATGAGGTGTTTTGGTTCAAGCTTTCCTTGTGCGATGTCTATTCGAGATTTTTATGAGATTCTATGGTTTCAAAAAGGGTTACCAAAAGTTTTCAAAGAGAGGGTTTGAAAACGAAGTTTTGAGAAAACGTATTTGTTGAAGGTTTGGAGTTAGCCCTCGGGGTTGAGTCTCAACTTCAAAAACGTTTGGCTAAAAATCATGTTTTGACATGTTTTGTTTGATCTCCATGGTTCATGGATTGGATCCCTTTGTATAGATGTGTTGTATATCTGTTTTGCGGCTTGGTTTTGAAATGTTCTCCTTAGATGTACCGTGACAGTAGGTATTGTTGGGTTGGGCTTCCATTGCTCCTCGGTGTAAGTCCAAAAACGTGCGCAGAGTAGGTCTCTACGTGCCTTCGGGTTAATCCCCGTAAACGAGGTGGATGTGTGCTTAGTGCCCTCGGGTTGTGGTCCCGTAAACTAAGTGGTTGTGTGGGTGCTTAGTGCCCTTGGGTGTGACCCCGTAAACTAAGTCGATTGGTTCCGTTAATGGCGTTATTGTTGTAACTCCGTATAGAACTTTTCATTACTAAACCTACAGGTCGAGAGTAAGAGACGAGAGTCTATAGTTGTTACCTTCGTCGATGTGGCAGAGTCTGTACATAGGACTGTATTTATATCTTTCTTGTCGGCTGAGTAGCCTGAGTAGAGCTTACTGTTTTACTTATAGCTTTTCCTTAACTGTGGCATGATATCTGTTAGGATGATATGCATAGTTTGAAGGATGAGAAATGTGGAATTTTATGAAATAAAAACTTTTTGAGACTCGTGATAGTCTGACGAAAAACTTGTAGTTTTAGAAGAAAAACCTTTTTGGCTCTTGTGGTTGAGCCTGTGCGTGTGTAATTGCATGGCCTACTTTAAGCTTTTATTGTCTATGTTCTATTGGGCTTCGGCTCACGGTGTGAGATTTTGTTGTAAAATCTTTTCAAGTGAGCATGAGAAGTTGACCTAGTTGCAGAGATGATGAAAGACTTGCTGTAGTTTTTTCTATTTTTGTACATGTACTTTTACATGTAACACCTGTGTTGGCTGATCTTGTACGACTTTAGGCGATATGCTTATTCATGTATGAGATGCATGTTCTCTGTTTATGGGAGTTGAACTTGGGAAATATTTTATCCAAATGTTATATTTTGATTATTAACTGTGAAACCTATTTTTTTAAATGGATGTTTTTGGTGGGCTTTCGCATGACCCGGATGCTTGGGGCGTGACAACTTGGTATCAGAGGTCTGGGTTTGAATACCTATGAGTCATGGGAAAGAGGGTACATCACCTTGTGAGGATGTATGTGTGCTTGATTGCTTGTGTTACAACGTTTTCCTAACATTGCATGAGAGCTTGTGGTGTATATGTGGGTATGGAGGTTGGACCTTAGGATTGATTAGTCTTCCTTCGGGCGCTTGGATTAACACACTTGGGAGTCATGTTAGAGATGCGTTTCGCTGGCGTGATTTCTAGAAAGGAGTCTAAGTAGGTTATCTAGATGGATGAGTCTTTCTTGTTGGTTCTCCTCGGTATGTAAGCTATGTGATGACATGATATTACGTGGTTATGTGTTAGCACGCTTATCTGTCTTTTACTTTAGCAATAACATGTTGTGTCGATTCTTATCCTGTTATGTTTCTTTCGTATAGAGTTATGTCCATGCGGGGAGGACGAGGCCGAGGTCGAGGTCGTGGTCGTAGTTCTGGCCGAAGGGACGTTCCAGTCCCAGATGTTAGGGATGCTAATGCACCCCAAGGACCTGTTGCTGAGGGAGATCTGCTATGCGAGATGGTCGGCTCCATCCGGCAACTGGCTAAGGCCTCTAGGGGGAGAGAGACCATACCTGAGCCGAGGGTGACGGTTGCGATGCGTGAGTTTCGCCATCTGGACCCTCCTACCTTTTATAGGGATCCAAATCCCACGGTTTCCACTGAGTGGCTGGAGCTGGTTACCAGGATTCTAGATTCGCTTCAGATTGAGGAAGATGATCTAAGGGTTATATGTGCCGCCTTCCAGCTGAGAGGGAGTGCTCATATGTGGTGGAAGTTCGCTAAGACCACGATGGTAGGCACCTGAGATGCATTCACAAATGTATTTCTGGAGAAATACTTTCCAGTTACTCTGAGGGATCGCTACAGAGAGGACTTCCTATTTCTGACGCAGGGAACGATGACGGTGTTTGAGTACAAGGCTGAGTTTACTAGCCTATCCAGGTTTGCACAAGAGATTGTGCCTACTGATGAGTTTTCGTGCAAAACAGTTCGAGAGGGGTTTGAGGCCCGCTATTCGAGACAGAGTGGCAGCGCTAGGATGTAGGTTTTTACAGAGCTGGTGGAGACTGCTATGAAAGCGGAGGATACTCTGAACGAGACGCGCAGAGACATGGATAGCAGGGGTCAGTCAGATGGTGGACGTACACAGTTCCACGGACACAGGGACAAGCATCGATGGACATCTGGTCCGAGTTCTCATCCAGTGGGGTCGTATTTGCCACAATCTTCTACATCCGCGCGACCCGTAGCTTCAATGGGAAGGTCGGATCAGAGAGCGCTTGTTTTCCACAGATGCCAACGGCCAGGGCATCGTGCGGAAAAGTGCAGGAGTGCAGTGCCGGTACAGGCACAGTCACAGTCGCAGGCTCAGGCTTAGGGGAGAGGGCCAGTGGTATGTTTTGAGTGCGGTAAGACTGGGCACATCCGGAGGAACTATCCTCAGGGAGGGAGCATTCAGAGTGCAGCATGAGCACCAGTTGTTCCATCTAGCCAGGGACGATGGACGTATCAGCAGCCTAGAGCTCAGACATCCAGATTTGTAGGGGGGTGCATCAGTGCAGTCAGGTAGACAGTCGGCAGTTCAGAGCCATAGTGGACCGGCCAGAGCTTATGTTCTTGCAGATCCTAGTTCATCTAGAGCACCGGTCGTGCCTGATGCTGCTGCTACCACCTCCGTGATAAGAGGTACTCATTTAGTCTTCAGATCATGGGCCAGTGTTCTTATCGACACTAGAGCATCACATTCGTTTATATCTTCTGCTTTCGCATCTGCATTGGGGTTGCAAATGGATTGGTTGGGTAGTACCCTAAGTGTGGAGACTCTAGTAGTGGGAGTGTGACGTTGAGTCTTGTCTGTAGATCCTGTGTTTTGGAGGTCGTCGGTCGTTGTTTAGAGTTTGACCTTATCATTCTAGACATGATTGCGTTCGATGTCATCCTAGGGATGGATTGGTTGACCACCTATCATGCATTTATCGATTGCGATCGACGGAGGGTAACGATTTGTACACCGACGGGAGATTGTTTTTTTCTTGTGGGAGCCCGGGATGAGGGTTTGATGTCTTTGCCCAGTGATGTGCGGAACCAGGGCAACCTGGGTTTCCTTTTCTCAGCTCTCCTGTTGGATGAGGAGATTGGAGTTCGAGGAGAGTTACCTCCGGTAGTGTGCGACTACTCAGATGTGTTTCCTGACGATCTGTTTGTGTTACTACCGAGCCGTGAGGTAGAGTTCTCTATTGACCTAATTCCCGGAGCTGCTCCCATATCTATGCCGTCCTATCATTTTGCACCCGCTGAGTTACGTGAACTCAAGGTGCAATTGAAGGAGTTACTTGACAGGGGGTTTATATGTCCGAGCACTTCTTTGTGGGGAGCTCCTACTCTTTTTGCAAAGAAGAAGGATAGATTGTTGCATTTGTGTATCGACTATAGGAAGCTAAATCAAGTGACTGTAAAGAACAAGTATCCGATGCCGAAGATAGATGACTTGTTTGACCAGCTTAGGGGTTCAAGCTGCTTCTCGAAGATTGACTTGAGATTAGGATACCACCAGTTCAGGATTAGGGACGAGGACATAGCGAAGACTGCCTTCCGGACTTGCTATGGTCGCTACGAGTTTTTGGTTATGCCGTTCGGTCTGATGAACGCACCAGCTACGTTCATGGGTCTGATGAACTGGATTTTCCACCCTTACCTGGACAGCTTTATGGTAGTGTTTGTGGATGATATTCTGATATATTCACCCACCAGGGAGGCAACGAGGATCACCTGCGGATCGTGTTACAGACTTTGAGAGAGCATCGCTTGTATGTGAAATTCGAGAAGTGCGAGTTCTGGATGCCTGAGGTGAGATTTTTGGGACACGTAGTATCGACAGACGAAGTAGTTGTGGATTCATTGAAGACAGATGTTGTGACCGATTGGGAGCGACCGAAGAGTGTTTTTGAGATACGTAGTTTTTTGGGTTTAGCAGGTTACTATCGGCGGTTTGTGAACGACTTTGCTAGACTTGCTCACCGATGACGCGTCTGGTGCGGAAGGAAGTTGTGTTTATTTGGAGTGAGTCTTGTGAGGCAACTTTTCAGGAGCTGAAGATGAGGTTGACTAATCCGCCAGTGTTGATCATTCCAGAGCGAGGCTTGGGATATACTGTGTATTGTGATGCATCACATGACGATCTTGGATGTGCTTTGATGCAGGGAGGTAAGGTTGTAGCCTACGGTGCTCGGCAGTTGAAGACTCACGAGCGAACTACCCGACACACGATTTGGAGTTAGCAGCTGTGGTCTTTTCCTTGAAGACATGGAGTCACTATCTGTATGGTGAGCATTTCGAGGTTTTCTCCGATCACAAGAGTTTAAAATACTTGTTTTCGCTGAAGGACCTGAAGTTGCGCCAACATCGATGGATGGAGTTGTTGGAGGATTATGACTTTGTCTTGTAGTACCATCCAGGGAAAGCCAATGTCGTGGCAGACGCGCTCAGTAAAAGATCTCACGAGTCGTTAGTTTATGTGGCTATACGTGAGTGGAACATGCTTGCAGATGTTGGGGAGTTTGATTTGTGCCTCAGGGAGATCACAATAGGTGCCACCTTGTTTTCTGTAGTTACTCGACTAACGTTGATAGCACGTGTGCTAGAGGTCCAACAGACGGATCAGAGGCTCAGATGATACTAGACCCCGTTGCTAGTGGCGAGGATACAGCAGGATGGATTGTGGGTTCTGATCAGAGTTTGAGGTTGGCTGGGAGGTTGTTTGTGCCAGAGTCATGCCGAGCTGTTCTTCTACGTGAATGTCATCATTCTCGTCTTGCCGTGCATCGTGGAGCCACAAAGATGTACCATGACTTACGTCGTCAGTTCTATTGGACGGGAATGAAGCGAGATGTGATCGAGTTTGTTTCCCGATGCCTCACCTGTCAGCAGGTGAAGGCGAAACATCAGAGACCGAAAGGATTGCTACATCGTTGCCTATATTTGAGTGGAAGTGGGAGCACGTCACGATGGACTTGTGTGTCAGGACTTCCTCGGTCACCTAGGGGACACGATGTCGTATGGGTTGTGGTTGATAGGTTAACGAAATCTGCACACTTTCTTCCCATCCAAGTGAAGGAATCAGTGGATAGGCTCAGTCATTTGTATGTCAGAGAGATAGTCTGGTTGCATGGAGTGCCAGTGTCTATTGTTTCTGATCGAGACTCGCGCTTTTGTCAGCGTCTGCAGGAGGCCTTAGGGACAAACTTGATGTTCAGTACTGCTTTTCACCCCCAGATGGATGGCTAGTCAGAGAGGACTATACAGATTCTAGAGGATATGCTGAGGTCTTGTATCCTTGATTTCAGAGGTTTGTGGGAGGATCATCTACCATTGGCAGAGTTTGCATATAACAACAGCTATTAGTCCAGTATTGGGATGGCACCGTATGAGGCTTTGTATAATAAACCGTGTAAATCGCCAGTGTGTTGGACAGATGTAGGAGAGACCACAGTCTTGGGACCTGACATGGTGCGAGAGACGACATAGAAGATTGTTGTGATTCGCCAGCGCCTACTGACGGCACAAAGCCGTCAGAAGAGTTATGAAGATCTGAGGAGGCGACCTTTGGAGTTTGCAGTGGGGGATCATGTGTTTCTGAAGGTCTCTCCACGTAGAGGTTTGATGAGATTTGGTTGTAGCGGGAAGCTATCACTGCATTTCATTGGACCTGTTGAGACCCTTGACAGGATTGGGGAGGTTGCTTATCGTTTGGTTTTACCACCTCAGTTAGCATTTATGCACAATGTGTTTCACATTTTTATGCTTCAGAGGTACGAGCCTGATCCATCACATGTGTTAGATTGGTTTGAGCTGCGGGTGGATGAGGATGCCACTTATAAAGAGCGTCCAGTGAGGGTTCTTGACACGAAGGAGCGAGTGTTGCAGGGCAGAACCATTGCTTATGCCAAGGTCTTATGGCTTCATCACGGAGTTGAAGAAGTTTCATGGGAGTTAGAGTTTGAGATGCGTGCTAGATACCCGGAGCTTTTCCTTTGTGACTCTGTAGCGAATTTCGGGGGTAAAATTTCTTAAGGGGGGAGAGTTGTGAGACCCGGACCCGTCTCTTTTTTAGACTTATGTATATATGATGCGTTTTGCATATATAATTTCAAGACTTGTGATTTACTTATTTGGTGCATGTTTAAGTTTATCTGAACAAGCGGGGTTGGTTTTCGGGGTTGTAGGAAGTTATCGTGCGAATTTTAAAAATAAAAAAAAAAAATTTTAGAGGCCTATAAATATCGGAACTTGGATATTTTCTAAAAGATATTTTGAAAACTTAACTTTTAAGTTTTCTCCAGTTTTCTTTCTGCCTTCTCTCTAACTTCTCGAGAGCCTGGGGCTTGGTTTTAGATAAATCAACTGCTGATCCTTAGTATCGGCATCGTGGTCTATGCATCCATCCAGTCAGAATTTTATTCCGGCGAAGCTCGATTTTGCACATGGATCGAGATGTCGAGTTAAACTCACCAAGGTAGGATCCTAGACTGTATAACTGTTAGAGGGTTCTACATGTAATCCTACGTGTTTCTATCGTTTAAAAACGCATGAAAAATGATTTATGTTTCAAATCCAATTTTTGGTGAAAATCATTTTTCGGCTTTCGATTGGATGAAATCGTAAGAGGGATGTTCCTTTCGAGATTTTATAATAGCCTTGAGCTCGAGTATGCTCCTAGGTATCAAAACAGGTTCTTTTGAAGATTGGTTTGAGGATTGGAGGTCAAAATCGTAGCTTAAAAACGTTTTCTAGGTGAGTTCAGTCGACTGACCCTATGGGTCGAGTCGACTGGATCATCATATTGGACGTTCAGTCGACTGGACCTAGGAGGTCAGTCAACTTAATTGGCTTCTTTTTTTGGTTATCCTTTCCAGTGTGTTTTTCAGTTGACTGGAGGGTGAGTCTAGTCGACTGAACCTGGGCTGTTTTGGAAAATGAGGTGTTTTGGTTCAAGCTTTCCTCGTGCGATGTCTATCCGAGATTTTTATGAGATTATATGGTTTCAAAAAGGGTTACCGGAAGTTTTCAAAGAGGGTTTGAAAATAGAGTTTTGGGAAAACGTGTTTGTTGAAGGTTTGGAGCTAGCCCTCGGGGTTGAATCTCAACTTCAAAAACGTTTGGGTGGAAATCATGTTTTGACATGTTTTGTTTGATCTCCATGGTTCATGGATTGGATCCCTTTGTATACACGTGTTTTATATCTGTTTTGCGGGTTGATTTTGAAATGTTCTCCTTAGATGTACTGTGATAGTGGGTATTGTTGAGTTGGGCTTCTATTGCTCATCGGTGTAAGTCCAGAAACGTGCGCAGAGTAGGTCCCCATGTGCCTTCGGGTTAATCCCCGTAAACGAGGTGGATGAGTGCTTAATGCCCTCGGGCTGTGGTCTCGTAAACTAAGTGGTTGTGTGGGTGCTTAGTGCCCTCGGGTGTGACCCCGTAAACTAAGTCGGTTGCCTCCGTTAATGGCGTTATTGTTGTAACTCCGTATAGAACTTGTCATTATTAAACCTACGGGTCGAGGGTAATGGACGAGAGTCTATAGTTGTTACCTTTGTCGGTGTGGCAGAGTCGGTACATAGGACTACATTTATATCTTTCTCCTCGGCTGAGTGGCCTGAGTGGAGTTTACTGTTTTACTTACTACTTTCCCTTAACTGTGACATGATATCTGTTATGATGGTATGCATAGTTTAAAGGATGGAAAATGTGAGATTTTATGAAATAAAACCCTTTTTAGACTCGTGATAGTCTGACGGAAAACTTGGGATTTTGGAAGGAAAACTTTTTTGGCTCATGTGGTTGAGCTCGTGTGTGTGTAATTGCACGGCCTGCTTTACAGTTTTTATTGTCTATGTTCTATTGGGTTTCGGCTCGCGGTGTGGAATTTTCCTATAAAATCTTTTCAAGTGAGCATGAGGAATTGACCTTGTTGCAGATGTGATGGAAGACTTGTTGTAGTTTTTCCTGTGATTGTACATGTACTTTTACATGTAACGCCTGTGATGGCTGGTCTTATACGCCTTTAGGCGAAATGTTTATTCATGTATGAGATGTATGTTCTCTCTTTATGAGAGTTGAATTTGAAAAATATTTTATCCAAATGTTATATTTTGATTATCAAATGTGAAATTTATTTTTCTTAAATTGGTGTTTTTGATGGGTTTTCGTGTGATCCGGATGTTTGGGGCGTGACAATGCGTGAGACGAAAATTTGGGCTAGAAGAAAGAGCAAAAGGGAGGAGCATTTTTCACCGTAGGATTAGATTAAAATTTGGGTGGGGAATCAATCATTGCCATTCATTTAAAATATATGGGTTACATTTTTACAACAACTATTAAAAAGTGGCCCTATATATATATATATATATGTAAATAACAAAGTAATTTTTTTACTCTCTCTTTTTTTTTTTGATTATTTTAAATTGAGATTAGTATGGTAGGAATTTAATACTTTGTTAGTTATTATATAATTGTAAAGATTTAATTATTTATTAATTATTATATTAGGTGTATTGTAGATATTCTTTTATATATATACTTGTATATATAAAATTTTGTTGGAGGATGTGTGTGAGTTGGTTGTGAGATTATTATTTTGTAATTTAACATTTTATACACTATTATTATTTTAAACTTTATGATTGCTATTATTATCATATTATTATTATTTTATTTTTATTTTTTTACATTTATTATATTATTTGACTATTTATTTATCCTCAATTATTCTTATTATTTAATACTTATTTTATTATTTATTATTTATTTTTGTAAATCTTCAAAATATAGTTATCTTTTCTTGAAAGTTAAAATTTTATTTGATTTGGTTTGAGATATTGTATTTTACCTTATTAGAATAAAGTTGGCACATATTCTTAGATGGTCTCATACATGACATATATGTATTTAGCATATATATATTAATTTATGTTGGTTGTAGGGAATTATGAGCGAGAAATATTTCAGAGACTTTTGTAAAATTTTAAAGATATGAGGGACTAGTGTGTAATGATTGATATTAAGAGCTTTATAAACTCTTGGTGTAATCTGAATGAGAATTTAAATGTTTCTTACGGTATTGATAGCTTGTTATGAACTATGGTGTCTTAGGATGAAAGTGTAATTATCTTAAATATTTGGGATTGGAGTGCGATTATTGGAAGTCACGAGATTTAGGCCTTTGAGTATAATTCTTTTTTTACGATGGGGCTTGGGTTTGATTTTCTTATTCTTTGAATTTGAGAGTTGAATTTTGTTGTAACAGGACAACACACATAGATTATTGAGCTTGAAAGGTTACGAGGCCAGGTTAACATTTCTTAAGAAAAGTTTAGGGCTCGAAATTTCATTTCTAAGCTTAGCTTATTAGGGTTTTAAGTGAGTGTTCTTAGGGTAATTTAATGATCTTAAAGGCTAGAGAGTTATCTTTTTATTTTAGGATTTTTGATTCTTGAGGTCTGATTTTTAGATTTTGATTATGGTAAAATTTTAATCTTACTATGACCTAAGATCCTATCAGTTTACTGTCATTAATCATATAGTTTATAACCGAGTTCTTACAGTTTTTCTTTTGCCTCGGGCTGATCTGGACTTGAATATTGTGGGCTACTCTTTTATGGAGTAGTCTAAACTCATCATGGAGCGAACTGTCAGTGAGCCGACCCATGGAGACAAGTTTTAGCCTGCTTACTTTGAGCTGAGCTTCAAGCTCGTAATTTTGTCCACCATCACATAGATATACACACACATACATACAAAATTACATATATTAATTGACGATGGTGTGTAGAGGCATTTGACTACTGCCACTGGATATAAACAGTCAATGATTTGATTAAAGCTATGAGATCTGAAGACAGTGTGTGTATGCTAGAAGTTGTGTATATGAGATTTTTGTTCCTTGCTCCATGCTTTACCCAGAGGGAACCGGTGTTGCTTGCAATTGCTCTTTATTGAAAAATGTTAGAAGAAAACTTATAATTAAGTTCTTTTATAAAAACAACAAGAATTTTAAAGATTTAAAAGTAAAAAATTTTAAATTAAAAACATTTTCTTAAGTCATAATATATATACTACTTGTAAGGCAACCATAGAATAATAAAGATTATTTTACGTTTGAAAGTCACTAATATTTTATATATTTTTTTGTGTTGACAGATAATTTATAAGTACATAATAATTCTACGTTTTGTAATAAAGAATAAATTTATTAAGAAACTAAACTACAGAATTAGAGATATTATTACAACTAAAAAGTTAAAAACTAAATACGAGATATATGTTTACTTATACGAGTTTTGACAAACTTAGAAAATAATGAAGATTATTATATAACCTTAGATTACTAGTAAATAATTTTACAATTAAAAGAATAATACGATATTTTATAGATTTCATAATTATAAGATTTAATGAGGTTTAAGTGATTTTTTTATAGAAAAATCAAACTTAAATTAGAGATTAAGGTAAAATCTTATTAGGAATTTAAAGTAAAGGATTATATATATTAAAGTTATGATATAGATGTGTATATCATAACTTTTAAATATGGATGTGTATAATAAAAATTATGATATATATATATATATATAAAAGCACACAATAATATTGATATTAAAAAAACTTACACAATATTAGAAAAAGGTATGAGAGAATTAGTACATAGAGATGAAAAAAAAAGGAGAAATAGTTATTAGTTTAAGTATGAAGTACAATAAGGGGTTTCAGTCCATTATATAGACAAACACCAAAGACGAACTTTAAAAGAAATTAAAAGAATCAAATTAAACAAGAAAACAAATAATGGAAGACACTGTTTACTTTTAATTATATACAACACTATTCATCACTTTTACTATTTGATATAGTGAACTGTCGGGAATCCAATAGAAATAGTAACACTGCGGGAGACTGTTGACGGTTGATAATGGACGTTCCTGTAGCACTTTTTGACTTTTACTATGCTCAGGTACTGTGGGGCATTAGAACTTTTTGAAAAATATGCTGCAACTTTTGATTCTTTTAGCAAAGCGTCACACGTTATCCGACATGATGGAAATTGGGAATCTTTTTTTTGAAAAGTCTTTTGTAAATCTAATAGTGGTGTGTAAGTCTCATAGTAAAACTATCGATATCGCATTAGGTGTCAGTGTTAAACCTTTTGCTCAATCTGATCAACATATTCTTAATCAATTAAATTACACTAATGCTCATCTCCAAACCCTGGGGGAACATGCCAATAAAATTGAAAACACTATACCTTATATTGATTATCAATTAACCTCAATTCAAAATATCGTAAAAGATCTACATATGTAAGCCTCTACAATCTCTACCAACACCACCTATTAATAAAATAAATCTTCCTTGTGTACAATCTTAATTCCTACAAGAAAAATTTGTGACATGTGCCAACTATTATTATCTTGTTCATCAGCTTCCTCTATTTCATGCCATTTAATCACTTTTAGTGTAATTACTTGTGATTTATTAAGATTAGATTGAAACATTATTGTTAATCCATGTAGACTTGTAATACATTTAAACATTGGGGCTGATGTTGTCATAACTTTTAAATAAACTCTATAAGTTATTTGTAAGTATAAGGATAAAGCATCCATATTATACCTTTTCATTTGAACTTATAATATTAATATTTTTAACATTGTATGATCATGGAGTGAAACTTCAAAATTAGAAAAGCATTCAAGATATACGGGACCATGTACTAAACTAGTTTTGATGGTTTTTAATAATGCATCAGAATATGAATTGTCTTAAATATACTAAAGAACAAATAATAGATTTATTTAAATTTAAACGTGTCATGGGTTTTATACCTATTTGTACAAGATCTAAATGTATAAAATTAAATTCTTTTTGTTGAAATTTTTTAATCAGATTTGGATCTAATAGTTGAAAAGTTTGATATTGATTTGTAATTGGTAAAATTTGTTCAACAATTTTTATTTTATAAGTTTGATTTAATTCAAATTTTTTGTCATAAAGTTCATTAATATTCTTTTTAGGCATAGACCAATTAGTTAAAATCTTTTTCATATTTTTAACATCAATTTCACTTTGATTAACTATTTGTGAAGATCTTGATGAACTCTCATCAAAGAGCATATTTGAGAATGATCTGATAATCCTAGCTATTATAAGTGAATTAATAATGCAATGCTATCAGTCAATATAAACGTGTATCCTCGGCCTTATAGACGAAAATGGAGACTTACAAACCCACTGCTCTGATGTTTTGTCTTTCTTGATTTTACGAAATACGACGAGATATTACTGCACTTGTAAAACACACAACATGGCTATGATACCAATACTAGATTCATCCCTCGGAGATCTATACCAATTATTCCAGAAAGACCAAGGGCCCCTAGGGTCCCTTCGAAGATTCGAAGACGTAAGGACGATGCCTCACACAATGTGAGGCAATTGCGCTATTCTACCACAAGCTTCAGAGGAGAATGGCCCTCTTCTCCATCTTCAAGAGAAAAAGGGAGATTAGAGGAGAGGCTAGCAAGGTGAGAATGGATTATCAATAATCTTGAGGAGAGAATGGAACAACGAGATAGAGAGATCAAATAACTCAGGCAAAGGATTCAAAGGTAAGAAAACCATAGGGATCCACGCATAAGGCAAAGAGCGAATCCCGAACTATATGAGACCGAACAAAATCCAGAATCCTATAGCCCAAGTCATCCTCAAAGATGAAGGCATAAGGCACCCGAGGAGAGCCTAAGAAGTTCTAAGCGAACTAATACTATTGGAGTTGAATCTACTCGACCAAACCCTCAGAGGGTAGCTCAGGCCGAATTAGACCCAAATCAAGACCTTCGGTTGTGGTTGGGAAAAAGAATGGATTCTAGGATGTAGCATGGTAGTGGCCGAACAGTGTAGGATATAACAAGGAAAGCCCTTAAGCAGATCTCGGTATCACCATTAGTCGAAATCATTGAGAATACAGATCCACCACGTAAGTTTTTTCCACCAAAATTTGAGATTTATGATGGGAAGACAGATCCAGTAAGCTACATTCGAAAATACAGACAAACAATGGCACTATGGAGTGGGAACAATGCACTTTTATACCGCATGTTCCCATCCAATTTAGGAGAAACTGCCCTCAGTTGGTTCTACAAGCTACCATCCTGATCAATAGTCAGTTAGCAGTAAGTGACCGAATCCTTCACTGCTCGGTTTATCACCAACAGCAGATAGTCAGAAAGCTTTGACACACTGCTCGCCCTACGGAAGAATGAGGGCAAAACGATTCGAGAGTATGCTCATCGTTATTGGTAAGTATACAATGAGATAGAAGATTGCAGCGAGCAATTAGTCGTGGCATCCTTCAAAATAGGACTGCCTCCACTGAATCGTTTAAGATAATCCCTCACTAAAAAGACCGTATCCACTATATCTGAATTGGTGGTGAAAATTGAACAACATGCCAAGGTTGAGGAAGATATAAGCCAAGCTGAACAGAGTGTAGCCTCAATCAAACAGCCATAGAAGAAGGATAAAGGGCAAAAGGATCAAAAGCCCAAGAAAGATTTCGAGGAGAAAAAGGAGTCAATGGCCTACCAAGCACTACAAATGGTGTTTAAAGAGCCTTTGCACAAACTGCTTGATCAGATAAAAGACAAGTCCTATTTCAGGGGCCACTAAAGTTGATCGGTGACCCGAACAAATGAGATCTGAAGAGAAAGTGTCATTACCACCGGGATCACGGCCACCTAACTGAGGAATGTCGAACGTTCAAAAAACACTTAGAAGATCTCGTTCGAGTAGGTCACCTCTTAGAGTTTATTGACACCGAGAAGACTGCTCAGGAAGAGAGACCACAGGTACAAGACCAAAGGCCCGAATAAAGGGATGCCCCTCTCGGTGTGGTAAAAATGATTCATGGCACTATTAAGCCAATTACCCGAGCAGTTATTTGGCATCAAGCTAGGACTCTGGCCCACACAATGAAAGTGGATGAGGGAAACCATGGAAGAACAGAGGAGAACTCCAGCCAGAACCAGATGCAGGGGATTAACTTCTTAGACGATGACCTCATGGGAGTACAGCAAGCCCACAATGACGCCCTGATACTGACTTTACGCATTGCGAACTACAACGTAATGCGAGTATTGGTGGACTAGGGGAGTTCGGTTGACATCATGTATTACAGCCTCTTTCAGAAGTTGGGGCTAAAAGACCCAGTGTGGCCAGTAGAAAGAATAACTGTGCCAGTAAAGGCAGGGCCTGCAATGGTAAGCACTGAATTCCTAATTGTTAATCAATCTTCTACTTATAATGCTATTGTAGGCAGGACATGGATACATAACTTAGGAGCAGTCCCCTAAACCTACCACCAGTCCCTTAAGTTTCAGATAGAAAAGGAAGTAATTAAGATCAAGGGAGATCAGCACACAGCAAGACAGTTCTTCCTAGCCATAATAAAAAATAAAGAATAGTACCCTGAGGTGAAAACCATAGAGGTGGATGATGGCCCTACAATCTATGACAATAGTCGAACAGTCGAAGAAAATGTAGTTGAAGATTTAAAGAAAGTCAGCGTCTCCCCAAAGGATTCAGATCAGTATTTCTTGCTTGGGACAAGCATGACCGAATAAGAAGAAATAGAACTGATGAAGTTTTTAAGAGAAAACAGGGAAGTTTTTGCATGGATGCCCTACGAGATGCCAAGGATAAACCCTGAAGTGATCAGTCATTGATTGAACGTGGATCCCCAAAGAAAACTAGTAATACAAAAACCTAGGAAGTCTGCCTCATATCATGCAGCGGCGGTAGTTGAAGAAGTTCAACGCTTGAAAGAAGTAGAGGCAATCAAAGAGATCTACTACCCAACCTGGTTGGCAAGCACAATAGCAAGTTTTGTGTTGACTTTACCGACCTGAATAATGCCTGCCCCAAAAAATGTTTCCCTTTGCCCCAAATTGATCAGCTCGCCGATTCAATAGCAGGGCATAAGAGAATGATTTTTTGGATGCATACAAGGGATACGACCAAATAGCTATGTATACCCTCGACACGGATAAAACTGCATTCATCACTCCTCGGGGAATATATTGTTATTAGGTAATGCCGTTCGGATTCAAGAACGCATGAGCTACATATCAGAGGCTTGCCACTAGGATGTTCCAGGATTTGATCGGCAAAACTATGGAGGTTTACATAGACAACATGGAGGTAAAAACCAAGTACCCGAATATACATTTGGACGACCTAAGAAAGACCTTCGAGATTCTCAAAGCTTACTGACTTAGGCTCAATGCTTCTAAGTGTGCCTTTGGGGTAAGCTTTGGGAAGTTTTTAAGCTTCTTAGTGACTCACAGGGGAATAGAGATAAACCTCGAACAAATCACGGCTATTCAAAACATAAAGAGCCCATAGAATTTGAAAGAGGTCCAGAAGTTAACCGAGATGGCTGCAGCACTCAACCGATTCATTAGCCGAGCATCTGATCGGTGCTATCCATTCTTCAAGATAATGAAGAGAGCAAATCAGTTCGTCTGGGATGAAGACAGTGAGAAAACCCTCACATAACTAAAGCACTATCTCTCCTCCCCACCATCATTGACGGTACCGAGCAGTGGTGAAATACTGTTTCTATACCTCGCAGTGTCAACTTGGGCTGTTAGTGTTATTCTTTTGAGGCTGGAGAACAAAGTACATAGGCCATTCTACTATGTGAGTAAGATGCTTCTTGATCCAAAAACAAGATATTTTCCATTAGAAAAGCTGGCCTTAGCCCTTGTCACAGCATCACGAAAGCTGATTCACTACTTCAGAGCTCACCCAATCAAGGTAATCACCGAATACCCTGAGGAAGGGTGGAAAGATGGGCTGTGGAGCTCAGGGAGCATGGCATAACATTCTCCCTAAGAACAATCATAAAAGGACAGGTTTTGGCCGACTTCATTGCTGAGTTCAGTCAGGAAGAGTGTTCGGCTGACATTGGGGGTAAGACACCGAGAAAGTTATTAAAGATAAGATAGAACCAGATACTGCATGAAAATTGTATGTGGATGGTTTGCCATGCAACAACGGCGCATGGGCAAGAATTGTGCTCTATAGCCCTGGCGGAGTTCTCATGGAGAGAGAAGTTCATCTTGACTTTCAAGCCACTAACAACAAAGCTGAATATGAAGCCCTCTTAGCCGGACTTCGGGACATCAAGGAGTTGAAGGACCAGAAAGTTAAGATTTTATGTGATTCACAATTGGTTGTAAACTAGTTTAAGGGGAAGTATGCAGCTAGAGATAATAGAATGCAAGCATACGTTCGGTTGGCTTAATAATTGGCTAAGAACATTCGCACTATGAGATCACTCAGCTCTCATCCAAAGAAAATAACCATGCAGATTCTTTGGTTTACCTTACATCAGCAGTAAATTCCGAGGAAAAAAGAGTAATAATTGTGGAAATCCTTCAACAATTAAGCAGGACTATTCCCAAACAAGAGCAAGCATATTGTTCAGAGTTAGGTTTAAGCTGGATGGATCCTATAAGGGATTACTTGATTAAGAACGAGCTTTTACCCGATCAAAAAGAAGCTCGGATAACAAGGAGAAGAGCATCTCGGTTCTGGATCTCGAGTTCGGGAGATCTCTACAAGAAGTCCTTCACAGGTCCCTATCTTTTTTGTGTGCACCCGAACAAAGTATAAGATCTCTTGTTTGAAATCCATAAAGGAATCTGTGGTAGTCATATGGGTGGAAGGTCTCTGGCCCACCGAGCAATCTCTCAAGGCTATTAGTGGCCTTATATGCAAATGGATGCAGAACAGTATGTCCAAAAGTATGAGAAGTGTCAAAGATTCGGTCCAAAATACACGTCCCAGCAGAAGACCTCTCGTTATTGACCAGCCCTTGGCCCTTTGCGCAATAGGGATATGATATAGTAGGCCCCTTCCTAAGAGCCACAGGCAACAGAAAATACTTGCTTGTAGCCACAGACTATTTCACTAAGTGGGTTGAAGCCAAACCATTGGCTAACATCAGAGATGTTGATGTCAAAAAATTCACATGGAAGAACATTATTACTCGGTTTGGCATTCCTCGAGCAATCATTTTAGACAATGACACCCAGTTCGATAGTTCAGTCTTCAAAAATTTCTTCTCAGACATAGGCATCAAGAATTACTTTTTTACCCCAGCCTACCCATCGCGTAATGGGCAAGCAAAAGCCATGAATAAAATCATAATTGATGGACTCAAGAAGAGGTTAGATGCTGTAAAGGAAAGATGGGTGGAAGAACTCCCATTAGTCATTTGAATGTACCAAACAACCCCATGGAGGTCCACAGGTGAAACCCCCTTCTCCCTAGTCTATGGAGTGGAAACAGTAATACCACTGGAAGTCAGATTGCCAACAATCCGAATAGAAGTTAGCTCGCCCGAACTAAACACATGAGCCTTAGCCATAGACCTAGACCTATCCGAAGAAAGAAAAGCAATAGCAACCATTAAATTGGCAGCCTACCAGTAAACTCTGACTAAAGGATATAACAAAAGGGTCAGACATCGTGAGTTCGGTGTAGGAGATCTAGTCTTGAGAAAAGTTCTCCACCACATGAAAGACTCATTTCATGGGAAGCTCGGCTCGAACTAGGAGGGCCCTTACAAGATTACCTCCAAGGCGGGTACTGGAGCACAATTTAGAAGATATAAGTGGCAAGGCCGCCCCTAGGCTGTGGAATGCAAACAACCTACGTAAATTTTATTTTCAGATCTTCAATTTTTTGTAATTTTTTAGCTTGGCAATAAAATGCCATTGTTCGGCAAAGAATTATTTTTTCAATCAAAGTTTTTAAGGACTAAAACCCTTCATAAAAACTTGGGGGCACCTCGAGTACAAAATACATCCTCCAGTCAATAAGTTCAAAGGTTATGTGAACAAATTTAGCCCAAAGTATGGAAGTTAATTCCACACTTGGGATGAGTAAGCCTAAAAAGGCTAAGTTCGAAGCTTATTCGAACTAATTTAGCCCCTATGGAAGTTAATCCCACACTTGGGAAGAGTAAACCTAAAAAAGCTAAGTTTAAAAACTATTCGAACTAAATTAGCCCAAAGTATGGAAGTTAATCCCACACTTGGGAAGAATCAGCCTAGAAAGGCTAAGTTCGAATACTATCTGAACTAACTTAGCCCCAAGTGTGGAAGTTAATCCCACACTTGGAAAGAGTAAGTTTGAAAAAGCTAAGTTCAAAGTCTATCCGAATTAATTAAGCCCCTAGTATGGAAGCTCGATCTCATTCTTGGGAAGAAATGACTTAGCCAAAACTGGTTAAGTCTAAAAGATATTCAAAACAATGCGAGAAGATAAATTTTTTTATTAAAAAAGGGGGCTGGAACCCCTAAAGCTACAATTCAAAAGCCCTTCGGGGCAGTATAGATATAATTAAAAAAAAGGTAAAACACCTTAAGGGGCAGCGAGAAAATCCTCGGTGGTCTCCACCAGAGTCCCCACTTCTTCAGCAGCTAAGGGGGTAGTTTGGACTACCCCAACATTATCTTCTTTTGTAGCAACAGTCTCTCCTACCTCTCCTTCTCCTCCCTTTTCTTCTTTCACCTGATGGCTAGGCAAGGGAATATCTGTGTATAAGGGGGAGGATGCCTCAACCCCTGCAGCTTGTAAGGCAGCCTCCCATGCGCTGGCGTATATGATATCTTATAGTTTGGAGATTTGCCCTTTGTAGTTATTGGTTGCCTCGGCCACCCCCTCGGCGTAGGCCTTCTCATTGGCCAGGGCCTATTCGGCTTCGGTCTCCCCGAGCTTAGCCTGCGAAGCCAAGAGAAGGTTTTCTTGTTCTTTCAACTTCCTCTTCATCACAGTCTCCATAATTTCTAGCTCGGAGACCCTTGCCCGAGCAACGTCAGCAATCTTGCTCTTCTCCTAAAGGCTAGCCTCTAATTTATTGATCTGCTTAAGGTAATTAAAATTGGCTTGGCAAAGCTTGGTGAGCTCGCTCTCTTGTGCCTCAACACATTCCACTATGGCCATCAGGCGCTACAAACTCTGGAAAAAAAAACACCAAAATGGTAAGTAGAAGTAAGGAGAAAGTCGAAGAGAAGGAGCGAAGACAAGCTAAGTACTTGAATGAAATTGCGGATAGTAGATTTGAGTAACTTCTCATATGGAAGTTTTCAGACTTCCTCCATGTCCGCCGATAAGAGCAATTCCTTTAATAGTTCAAAGGTTGTTTTAGGGAACCCAGCCTTATCTTGGCTTCAATGGTGATGGGGCAACCCCCCTTTGACAGAACAGGGGTTCACGACTCAGGACCCTCCGCGCCTTCAACTACTTTCTTCCCCTTCCCCTTGTCCTTCTTCTCCTTTTCTTTCTCTTTTTCCTTTCTCTTCAAGCCCTCGGTCGCTTTTGCTTCCTCACCACCCTCTACTTCTCCAGACTTCCTCAATCTCTTTAAAGAAGGAAGGGAAGCTCCCTCCGAACTAGCTTCTGAGAGCTTGGCGTCCAGATCGATAGCCTTGGCACGCCAAAGCTTTTCCACCCAGGCGGCCATAGTAACAGTGATCTTCTTCTTAGAACCACCAACGATCAGGAATTGGATCAGATCAGCTGCAAGGGCCTTCCTTTTTACCATTCTTTTAATGTCAACTAGATCAGAGGAGTCTGCCGAGGAAAAAGCATATGAAATTAAAATTGTATATCCTGGGGATGAAGGGCCAGGCTCGTCAGTCCTAAAGAAGGGTTGGGCAACCTTCACCTGTCTTTCTGCTTGGGTGAACAGTAGATTTACTGCTTCGAGGACGTTGATCGGAGTTGAGGCAGGTGCTGTAACCTAGACACCAGATGTGTTTGGCCGGATAAAACTTCTATATGTGGGTATGTATTTGAGTAAAATATGGACAGCTCGCCGTAATCCTTGCTATTTGGGCAACTCCTTGTATGACCAAACCTTCTACAAATCCTCTAAATGGACACCAAGAAGAGGGCTACGATCCAGATTACGAGTGATAGCACCTGCGCTGAACAAAGAGATACATGAGAATTCTGAAGAGCATAAAAATGCTGAATTGAGTGAGAAATAAAGACAAACAGGTGGTGATGAGAACTACCAGGGCCAAGTCCATCATTCCGAGGAACCGTGAAGATATTGTGCTCCTCATCGGGGCCGAATTCAAAATTCCCAGTTATATAGAGAAAGTTATCATCAACGTTCTTCCTCGAGTCCGGTAGTTCAATCACTAGTTTTTTGCTCGCTCGCTTTGCTTTGAGATAATAGGACCCCGTGGAGTGCTTAACCATATTATAGCAATAGACGATGTCCTAGATACCGAGATTAGTACCCAGGATTTGGTTAATCTCCACGACTCCCATTGTCACGCCCTAAAATCCGGGGTCATGTGAAAATCCACCAAACATGCATTTTATATGAAATATAAGTTTTCATACATTGAAATCCGCCTGTTGAAACCAATGAAATACCCAACAAAGTGTATCTCTTATAAAAAAAAATACAGTTCCAACATGCATACAGTATATCGCCTTACGACGTGCAAAACCTGCCTTCAGGAACATGCATACCAAAAAGAGAAAAGTACAAAAGTCTTCCGCCACCACAGGCACCACCAAGCTACTCCTCATCCACATCATCACCTGAAAATAGTTTTTACAGAAAATTTTCACCCGGGAGCCGAAGCCCAATAGAAACAGACAATCAAGCTGTAAAGCAGGAAATATGCAATCATATAAAGTGGGAGCTAAACTCAACAACAGAACCCAAAACGATTTTCCACAAATCCCAAGTTTTTCCCATCAGACTACATAAGTCTCCCAAAACGGTTTCATTAACATAAAACCCTGTTTTCATCCCTAAAACCCTATGATGCGAACATTGCAAATAACCAATCACAGTTAAGAAAAAACAATAACCAAAACATTATTCTCTCGCAGGATGTACCATCGCAAAAAAGATAAATATGATCCTATGTACCGACTCCATCACAAGGGGATAGAGGTAGCAACTATAGACTCCTTTCCATTACCTAGGCCCAGAATCACTCACGACCTGCTAGGTAATGACAAGCTCTATACGGAGCACCATAACGAACCACTTAATTTACGGGCGACAACCTGAGGGAACTAAGCACCCAATCGTTTACGGGGACTAACCGGAAGGACCTGAGTACCTACGCTGCGCACGTTTTTGGACTTAAACTGAGGAAAACTCGTGCCAAATACACATCATTCCGGTACATTTAGATAATCTTCTAAAAATTGAACCGTAGATCGACTATGAAAACATTTCATAAATATACATTATACATGTATATATAGATCCATCCATCAACATGGAGATCAACAAAACCTTTCTAAAATATTTTTCAAAAAAATAGATGTACAACATATATATAAACAAGAGATCCAGTCCATGAACCATGGAGATCAAACAAAATATTTTCAAAATATTTTTCTTCGTTTCCAACAAAACATTTAAAAACCTGAGACTCAACCCCAAGGGTTAGCCCCAAACCTCCTAAACATAAAAATGTTGAGATTTTTCATCTAAAATCACTATTTTCGAGAAAACCCTTCAACCACATGTCATATAAGCAGAGAATCCAAGAAAAGCGATGAACATGGTTTTTATCCACATAAAATAAGGTTTAAGCATAAATATGACAGTTAATGCATTTTCTACCTGGTAAAAATACATATAATTGCATAAAACACCCTTATACAGTAGGATAGTCTAGAATCCTACCTTGGAGAGCTAAAAGCTCGACGTCTCAAAACTGAACTCCGTCAGAACGAGAATCTGCTCGGATGGATATGAAGCTCTCGACCCGAATAATGCGTATCTACAGTTCAACCACCAAAAACCAAGTCTTGGGCCTCCCGAAAGCTAGAAAGAAGGCAAAGAAAAGGTGTAGAGGAAGAGATAGGCTTGAAAAGAAATTTTCTGCCTAAAAAAACAAGGCTGACAGGCTTTAAAGAAACTCGCACCCAGGCACCACTGCTCGAGCGCCCAAGAACTACTCGAGCGGACCCATGCCGACATAGGTCCCTGCACCCCACCGCTCGAGCGGTCATCCCTGGGTTGGAAACCTAAAAAAGGAATTAAGCCGAACCCCCGCATGCATAACACGTATTCCTAAACATGCTGTTCTAAACAACACAAAAAGCATCAACCGAACATCAAAGCATGCTTATAACTAAAAGAAATACGTCATATACATAAATTTCACAAAATAAAAAGGTACCGGGTCTCACAACTCTCCCCCCTTAAAGAATTTTCCCCCTGAAATTCATTACAAGGTCATGAGGTACTATCCTTGATAGCTGGTCGGAGTCCCCTCTCAAACCTCTGAGTGCGCAACTCCTAAGTCGATACCATCTCTGGTGCAAATCGCGATAGATTCGCGAACTTGGCCTTATACTGGACCACAGACAGATTTTCCTGAACAAGGGAGAGGAAATCCTCTCGATAAGTATCTCTCAAAGATCTCAGGAAATACTTCTCTAAGAAGACCGTCGTGAAAGCAGCCCACATGTCATCCACAGTGGTCTTGGCAAACTTCCACCACTCTTTAGTATCTTCCCGCAGTTGGAACGCCGCCAACTTTACGCGCAGAGCATCCTCATCGATATCTAGAGTATCAAAGACTGACATGGTCACTTCTAACCACTCAGTAGCCACCTTTGGTTCCGGTTCCCCAGAAAAGGTTAGAGGATCCAACCGCCGAAACTCCCTCATGGCCATAGAAGCCCTTGGCTCAGGAACCCGCACATTAGCCCTGGTCGCTTCTGCCATAGCTCGCATAGTAGCCAACATCTCCTGGATAACATCAACGCCACTAATATCAGCACCACCTACTTGTTCCTATGGGGTAGGAACGTTCCCTTCTTCCGGAACCGGAGCATAGGCACGTCCTCGGCCACGACCCTGTCCCCGCACTCCCCGCGTGGACATAATACTATAGGAAGCAATATAAACAGGATAAGCTTTCCTACAACATGTTACTACATAACAGAAATACATAATCATGCTATCACATAGCCACATAAGATCATGTTAAACACATCTCACATACGGAGGGGAACTAACAAGAAAGACTCGTCAATTTAGATAACCTATTTAGATTCCCTGCTAGAAAACACGTCGGCCAAACGCGTTTCTAACTTGGCTTCCAAATCTGTTATTCCAAACGCCGTAAGGCAAGACTCATCAATCATGATATTCAACCTTCATACCTACATATGCATGACTATCATGCTTAGAAAGCTATCAACATGTTATAAAGCAACGTTTAAACACATGCAAGTAAGTATACATAATCAACCTCACCAGGTGATAAACCCTTTTTTCTATGGCTCTTAGGTATTTGAACCCAAAGCTCTAATACCAAGTTGTCACGCCCCAAAATCTCGAGGTCACGTGAAAATCCACCGAACATCAATTTTTATAAAAATACAGATTTTCATATATTCAAATCGCCTGTTGAAACTAGTAGAATACCTAACAAAAAATATCTCTCATAAATAAAGGACATACAGTTCCAACATGCGTATAATATATTGCCTTATGGCGTACACAACTTGCTTTCAGGAACATGCATACCAAAAAGAAAAACTATAAAAATCTTTCGTCACCACGGGCACCACCAAAGCTACTCCTCAACCACATCATCACCTGAAAATATTTTTACAGAAAATCCCACCCGTGAGCCGAAGCTCAATAGAAGCAGATAAGAAGCTGTAAAGCAAGAAACTATGCAATCATATAGAGTGGGAGCTAAACTCAACCATAGAACCCAAAACGTTTTTTCACAAATCTCAAGTTTTCCCATCAGACGACACAAGTCTCCCAAAACGATTTTATTTCATAAAATCCATGTTTTCATCCTTCAAATCAGGTATTGCAACTAATGCAAATAATCAATCATAGTTAAGGAAAAACAGTAATAAAAAACATTGTTCCCTCGCGGAATGTACTATTGCAAAAAAGATGATTTAATCATATGTACCGAATCCATCACAAGGGGACAGAGATAGCAACTATAGATTCCTGCCCCTTTACCATAGTCCTGAACCACTTAAGGCCTGCTAGGTAAATGCAAGTTCTATATGGAGCCACCACAACGAATGCTTAATTTACGGGCGACCACTCGAGGGTACAAAGCACCTAACCAACTCAATTTACAGGGACTAACCCAAAGGTATAGAGCACCTATGCTGCGCACATTTCTAGACTTACACTGAGGGCAACTCGTGCCACATACACGTCATTCCGGTACATCTAGATAATCATCTCAAAATCGAAAATATTTAACAATATACATTAAACATATATATAGATCCATACATCAACATGGAGATCAAACTAAATATTTCAAAATGCTTTTCCCCGTTTTCAAACAAACGTTTCAAAACCTGAGACTCAACTCCAAGGGTTACCTCCAAACCTCCAAAACATGATTTGTCGAGATTTTTCATAAAACCACAATTTCCACCGTTTTCAAGAACAACCTTTGAAAACCCAACACCCATAAGTAACATCATGTAATAAACCAAGAAATGTAAAATATGCTTTTTACCCGAACAAACAAGGTTGAAACAAAAAACATGACATTTGGCCAAAAACAGGTGAAAAACAATTAAGAAACTTTGACATACCCTCACTATTTTGATCATAACTTTTTTTATAAAAATAATTTTATTGTTAGAGAGGTTTCATTGGAAAGAAGACTTTCGGGGCTTCAATTTGAGTACAAGAACGACCCAATTCCAAGTCCGGATGAGGGAGATAACATCAAAACAAAATGGCCCTGCGCAGCTAGTCCGCTTGAGCAGACTTCAGGCACTCGAGCGAGCTATCACCCGAGAAGAACCCAGAAAATTCTGTTATTGAGTGTTCTAAGCCCCAAAACTTTCAAACACCCATAAACCAAATTTTGATGCGTTTTTACACGGTGAAACAATATATAATTACATATATCACCCTTATACAGTAGTAGAATCTAGAATCCTACCTCGTTGGGTCAAAAACCCTATGCCTTGATCTACGTGCAAATCTAAGCTTCGTCGAAATCAAATTTCGTCCAGATGGATGCGTAGACCACGAAGCCAAAAGTATGGATCCGCTGTTGGATTATTGAAAGATGAGCCCCGGGCCCCTGAGAAGTTAGAGAGAAGGTAGAGAGAAAAAAAAAACTTGGTCGCTAAGTTTTGAAAATATCTAACGCCAGATATTTATAGGACTCCAAAATATTTTTTTTTTAAATTTTTGAAATTCACACAGAAACTCTTTATAACCCCGGGAAGCAACCCCGTATGCTCAAATTTATCAAAACATGTATCAAAACATATATACACACGTTAAGGCAAAAAGCATTGAAAAATGCCAAACATACATCTCTGCCCCACCACCGCTCGAGCGCTTAACAACCGCTCGAGCGGTCGTCTCACCGACCTAAACGCTGGCACCACCCCGCTCGAGCGCACACCCACCGCTCGAGCGGTCATCGTTGGGAGAAAAATCGAACTTAGAAACTAAGCTAAACTCCCGCATGCACAACACGTATAACACTTATACAAAACATGCTGGTCTACGGCTTGAAACATAAACCATGCAACAAGGATATACATATCATGAAAGGAACATTTCATACATATATATATCGTAAAATAACACGGGTCCGGGTCTCACAGAGAGAGAGAGACAAAAAGGAAACGAAATGAAATGGGCCAACCTCACCATTTAAATTGCTGCTGTTGACACCCTGCTCGAGCGGGCCCTTGGCTGTTTGAGCGGCCGACACTGAACGAGACTCTGAGAAAGGATATGCACATGGTCTGAATTTTTAAGCTAAACACCTCAAAATTCCCCCAAATATCCCACAATAATTGTTTCCATGCATTGACAAGCATACAGTTGTCATTGACATTCATTTACCATGGTTAAATTTTTAATTGTTTCACATGATCAAACACTTAATCGTTTTTCATTAAAATCTCATAACAAGGTTTTATTAATCATTACAAATTAAAAGGGACCGAGTCCCTACAACTTAATACCTTTCCAACTCACAACAGAGAATCGTAAAACCTATCTCTGGTTTATTTGCAAATTAAAATGAGTCATTTCAAATTGGGTCCGACTAATATGCTGTTTTGTCACGCCCCAAACTCTGGATCATGCGAAAAGTCACTGAACAACCACCAAAACTGCCTCAAACAAAAGAGATATAAAACCAACAAGCCAAACAAGACCAAAACCTTTATAAAAATGTACCACCGGGGGTTTATTTGATTTAAAGGAGTAGCCAAAAGACCACCGTTACGGTTCCACAAGCTAAGCCTTTAAAAGCAAAATAGAAGTTTTGAATAAGAAAAATCTTTTCATTTTAAAAGAAGTTTAGGCTGTTCTAAAAATCTTCCTCTAAGTACAAGAGTTTAAATGAAGCATAAATCATTTGAAAAATTCCATTTGTAAACCGCTGAATCCAACAATGAAAAACATAGTAAGAAACTACAGAAAACAACAACCAACCCATGGTTCTCTCGAAAGTATTAAAACATGCATACGTCCATAATCATTACATATGTTCTACAACATGTTATCTCTAAACATGAAACATATACAGAAAAGTATAAACTACCTAACAAAACAAGACAACAGGGTCTTGTCATCAGCCACCTTTGGGCACCACCGGGTCAACCTGCAGGACCACGCTTATCTAAAAAAAGTTTTATAGTAAAACCCCACACCGTGAGCCGAAGCCCAATAGAAACAAACTATAAAACTGTAAAGCAGGATATGCAACCATATAGTGGGAGTTAACTCAATTACAAACCCAAAAAGATTTTACATCATAAAACCCCAAGCTTTCCCATCAGACTCCCAAAAGCCTCTAAAAGGTTTTCCATTAGGCTAACGCGAGCCTCAAAATGTTTTAATTCATAAAATTTCACATTTCCATTTTTAAAAACATACATATCAATAATGCAGATAAAGTTTTCACAGTTAAAGAAAAGTTGTAACCAAAATATTATTTTTCACTCGGATCACACACCGAGAAAAGAAAAAAGATATTTTCCACTCGGAACACACACAACCGAGAAAAATAAAATAATCAGTATACTCCACTCGGGTCACACAGCCGAGGAGAAAGATAAATGATTCTTATGTACTGACTTCGTCACAAAGGGACAGAGGTAGGAACTATAAACTCTTGTCCATTACCCAATCCCTATACATCATATGGTCGATTAGGTAATGACAAGTTCTATACGGAGCACTACAACGTAATTGCTGACTTTACAGGCTGAAATCGAAGGACAAAAGCACCTACCACCTTCTTTACCGGAATTATCCCGAAGGACAAAGCCACCTTCTCTGCGTACGTTTTCGGACTTCCACCGAGGGTAACTTGCGCCAAATACCTGCTATCCCTGTACATTTAGAAATTCATTTCAAAAATCGTCCCGTAGCTCAACTACGAAAATATTTCCACAAAATAGATGAAACATGTATATAGATCCATCCATTAACATGGAGATCAAACAAAAATATTTCAAAATGATTTTCTCCGTTTTCAACAAAATATTTTCAAAATCGAGACTTAACCTCAAAGGTTAGCTCCAAATCTCAAAAACATCAAGTGTTGAGATTTTTACAAAATCACTATTTTCTACCGTTTCAAGAACACCTTTTGAAAACCCAACATTCAGAAGTCATATAATGTAATAAACTAAGAAAAGCAAAAAATATGCTTTTTACCTGAAAAACAAGGTTTAAACAGAAATATGATATTTAATGTATTTTTTACCCAGTAAAAATACGTATAATTATATATAACACCCTTATACAGCCGTAGGGTCTAGAATCCTACCTTGGAGAGTCAAAACTCGAAACCTCAAAAATTAAATCTCGTCAAAACGAGAATTTGACTGGATATATATGAAGCTCCCAGCACCAACATCGAGGATCCACTGTCGGATTGTTGAAAATCGAGCCCCAGGTCCTCTGAAATCTAGAGAGAAGGTAGAGAGAACGGAAACTTAGCTTAAAAGTAATGTTTTCCAAAATATCTCATCCCACTGGATATTTATAGAGACGGCAAAAACCTACTATCCAGTCGATCGAACACCCTAGTCTAGTCGACCGAACTGAAAAATCTCGGTCCAATCGACTGGGCTAACCCCTCCAGTCGATCGACCTGTTGGGCAATGCATTTTTCTACGTCAAACATGTTTTTAAGCCTTAAACCAAGTCAAACACGCCTCTACCAAACCCAAAAGAGCGTGAAACTCTTATACACTTGCTGTTCTACTATGAAGAAACAAAACCCATCACACCAAGGTCAACGGTTAACTCAAACTCCGTCAGTACTTAAAGTATTCCCAAAATAAAATAGGCCAGGATCTCACAACTCTCCCCCTCTTAAAGGAATTTCATCCCTAAAATTCAACGCTGCTTGCAAGCCAAACACCAGCCCATCAACGTCAACAATCTCTGATGTAAACCTAGCGATACCACACAACAATAGAAATATCCGAACAACTGAAATCCCGAACCTGTCGTCACAAAACTGATACCAAGAATACAACCGTCATCACACAAGGTAAACATGAAGTGAAGAATCGACCTCTATACAGGCTACTCGCACGGGCAAGTTCCACTGATACTATTGCCATCCAGAAAACATCCATAAACATTGGATCAAGATCCAACTCATGCTGCCTAACCCTAACACAGAACTCCCGCCACACAACTACTCCAGCGACAAACGCAAAGCAAGAGACCAATTCACCACGGTACTTGATCTCAAACATGCTCTATGCTCGAACATAGAGACTATCACCCTCGTCCTGACGATCACCAGATGACCACCAACTTTGATACCACTTCATCACCCTACAGATGCTAACATCTCCATTACTGAAGCTGCCATGATATCGATCCATGAGCAACAACACAACACCCACTCCAGAGAGAAGCTCACTTACTCACCTGGAATACTAAAGAATATATCTCATCAAACCTTCAAACCTTCGCCCTCTATCCGATCTTCCATCACGAACTACTGTTCTCACTCAGAAGAAACACTAGGTGGCACACTATTGTCCCAGACAAGGTTCTACACAACCGAAAATCAATCCGGCATCACAACCACAAAGCCACATGACCCAAATGAGTCATACAGATAGATCACCTCGTAGGTACCCAACAACCTGCATAAACCCAATCATGCATCCCGTGCAATGGCACATCACTACCCACTACTACATAACTCAACGCCTCGTCATCAGATCACTGATACCAAGGCTTCTCCAACATCATACTCTCGGGACCACCATTCACACAAACAATAGTTATGTCGAAGCACTACACTTACCACAGTTGATAACCACTCCTCGACTCCAAGAACTCTAAGCAGTTCCAAGCCCCAAACAGGACCTAAGCCAGACTCACAAAAGTCTACCAGAAACCCACTATACACATATCACAACCGCACTGTTCTGATAAAATCCCCGCTATGCCAAGAGCTAGAGACAACCATACGCACACAACGATCAACAATCCTCAACTGATCACTGCAAAAGAACTTTACATCTCAACACCAACTCCCTTGTCTATCAAGAACAAACAGCATAGGAAACACAACCCATATGGTTCAATCATCATACAAACAAGCTACACTGACTAGGTTACCACGACCTATCATGTTAACCACATTCACACACACTCTTTAACGATTTTCCACCGTAGGAGAATACCAACCCCATCATGCAATTTTTTACGATTTCTAACCGCGGGAGCAATCGGATCCCAGGTCACACACACAGACGTACAGATGTAGTGCGTCTCGCACCACGCGTCGAAGCCACGAAAAATCCATCTTGTAATCACCCAATCACGGTGACACAAGTCCCTAAGTCACAACTCCAAGGGTCATACATGGGTATAGGGCCACAAGATTCCACAGTTTTAGAACACAACCAAAACCTGAACCAATCAAGAACCTAGCATCTCCATCCAACCGAGATGAAACAGCTCACACCAGACAATAGTCTACAAGAAAACTCTCTCTCTCCTTCCATCCAAAGAAAAGACAAAGGCCAATAAGAAACTATGACTCAACCTCAGCGTACTGGGATTACTCCTCACACTTAGCCTTTAAGAACTCTATGAGTCCTACCTCGAGGCCACATCGACTACAGTCGCACATCTGCTGTCAACTCTGATCACGATACTCAGACCGTCCGTTACATCGAGCTCTCAGCTCTTAGACCTCATTCATGCACGTGGACACCATCCATCCTCATACCTAGCATAATACATCCCATTGCGCCAAAAATCTCACTTCACAAGGTTGCGCTACACTATCTAACTCCTGCTAGGCAAACCACAATCACATCACCGCCTCGAACCCACTGTCCAAGGCACAATGTTAAAGAAAGGAAACCCAATCCTGGGACCTCTCATCCAGAGTTACTAATAACCCTAACAACCATGCAGACATCTTCTGCACTTCCGCCCTCAAGGCACACACGATCACAGGCATCGTATCCTACGATCTCTTACCTATCACCCCAGGCTAGCCAAACCACATGGTACATTACTGAATCTCATCACTCCACACTTCATTCCCATGGGCAAACAACATACCCATCTCTGAATCTAAGGTGGAGCACAAACAACCTCCAGACACATCATACCCCGGATACGTCATCTCAGCACTAAACCAACCACATGAACCTAGCACGGTTCCCAAACGCGATCTCCTAATCACTAGGATATCAACAAAACCACTGACCTGCATTCCCGTAGGAATTTTGCAAAACTGATACTCATCGCAGGAACCCTTACACATTCCCATACGACCGTAATCCCATGCTTTTCCCAGCATATCTACAACTTTCGGTAACTTACTCTCAAAAGAAGCCAGCTACCCAAGCCAAAGCCATTAGCCATGCTTCGATTACACCAGAACAAAACTCTGCTCAAACACTCAACGGTTTACCAACCGAGGCCAACCTCACATGGCTAGACCCGACTCATTGATGAGTTTCATAACATACCAGGCGATCGACGCTCATAACCTTACCTCTGTAACTGATAATAACCGAGTCGCACATCCAAGACCCAAACCACGGTCTCATTGTCACGAAAGGGGTACAAGTTATAAAGAAAGAAAACATGAAACACGACAACCTAAGGTCGATCTATCATGTTATTTCTAACACATACCACATAATAATGCTAACACATAGCCACAACGATTATACGGACACAACATCGATACCGAGGAGAACCGACAAGAATGACGCGTTACTTTGGACAACCTACTTAGATTCTTTGTTAGAAATCACGTCCGCAAAATGCGTTTCTAACTTGGCTCCCAAGTTGTTAATCCAAACGCCCGAAGGCAAGACTAATCAATCCTAAGGTCCAACCTCCATGCTCACATATACACGACATCA
>JAOTRH010410789.1:0-34760 GCA_034768845.1 Heliamphora exappendiculata
ACTCAACGGGGAATTGAAGTCGATCCCTCAAAGATCAAAGCAATTTTGGAAATGCCTCATCCGAAGACCGAACGAGAGGTCAGGGGCTTTCTGGGAAAGATCCAGTTCATCAGCTGCTTTATCGCAAAATTGACAACTACCTGTGAGCCGCTCTTTCACCTGCTGAAGAAAGAAATTGAATTTGAATGGGATCAGAAATATAAGTTTTATCCTATATTGTTTGGGAAGTAGCTAACTTTTGAATTTATATATAGAAATATTTTGTTATAATTTGATTGACTAATGTGTGGTGTATGCTAAGAGTGTGGGTTAGGCTCATGTATGAGTAAATCCCTGATTGCACACCGCGCAGATTTTTGCGTACGCTTTTGCACGCATCGTGCAGTTTATTAAAAATCGTTTAATGTTTTTACTTTAGTTCGTCTTGTTAACGATTCATATTAAATTAATTAAACGGATTAATTTAGTAAATAATCATTTTCGGTTATTTCTCAAAAGGTGCCTTTTGTTTAAAAAGTATTATTTTTAAGTAACTTATTTTTTAAAAGGTTTTCTAAAAAGATGTATTTTTTGAAAAGACACCTTTCTGTCTTTTTAAAAACACAAACCCGCTTTCTAAAAAATAAGATCTAATCTCTCAATAAAAAAAATCATTTTCTTTGTTAAGTATGATTTCCTGAAAGTTCATCAACGTTTGCTGGTTATTGTTCTTCAATTAACAGGCTTTGTTGTATCTTATGAACGATTTGCTAGAATTCGACAGCAAACTTTAGTAGTAGAGGCAAATTACGTTCTAAAAATAGTATCTTTAAATATGCCTCAAAATATTTTGTCAATAATTTTTCCAACATTTACCAAACAAACAACCCCTTAACTGAAACATATTCAATAGAAAGATAATAATTGGGAGGAAAATGGAGACTTCCAATTCCAAACCAATTGGAACAACTGGTTTCACCTTAATGATTTATTTTATTTTATTTTATTTATTTATTTTTAATATATTCTAAAATAATATTATTAAGTGATTTGACATTTTTAATTTTTTTCAATGAGATGAATCAAAAAAATAAAAAAAATTAAAATTTCTTGACATAGATCCTAAATATACGAATATTAGAAAATTATTGATAAGCCTATATTTTTTATTCGAATTGTAGACTTCGAGTGGTAACTGGTTTAAAAGTTAATTTTTTTTTGTATTTTTAGTAAAAAAATAAATTGGGTTTAAAATAAGTTACTTGTTAATTTAGTTTTTAAGCTAACTTTTTTAAAGTTGATTGTTTGAGTAAAAATTTAACTTTTTTACTTTTTATTCAAAGTGGATAATTTTACCTTTTTATATGTTTGATATTAACAATTATATCTAATTGTTAATAGTAGTAAATAAGTTATGAATAAAATATATTACATTTTAAAAAAGATAAAAATTTAAATAAAATATTTTAAAAATTTGTATTTTAATTTAATTTTTTAATTTTTTAATTTTTTATTTTTTAATTTTTTAGCAAACGGTCAACCTTTACTTCTTAGTATTTTTAATAAAAAAATAAAAAAAATCAAGAATGCAAATCAAGCCGGCAATCTCATCACATACTTAATATTGACGCCACGAATTAGGCTTATTTTTCATTACAAACTCTAAAATTCTATAACTTTTAATTTTTTGAAGAAAAAATTAAATATTACCTTTTTCTAAATATCATAAAAAATTTACTCTCATAATTTTTATTTTAAGAGATTTAATCATATTAAATTTAAAATAACTATAAATCCAAGTGATACATTTATCAAGTCATCATAATTATTGGGAATCAGAAGCAATACATTTTTATTTAACTAATTTCTCAATATTATGGATTGATAAATGTATCACTTATTTCATAGGACTAAAACTGTGAAAAAAATTATTACGGAACTAAAATTCTATTATCAATTGATAATAGATCTTATACTAAAATTAATCTTTTTTAAAAGTATTTGGTAATTTTTTATTTTTAAAATATTTATGTATAGTAAAATCTAAAAATACACAATTTAGTAACTAGAAAAATAACAATTTTGTTAATATGTCGAAATTCATTATTTTTTCTAGTTGCTTTGGGATATAATATCCTGACAAAAATTTTAAATTTCTTGTTAAATATTTGTCACCTGATAATTTTATGTAAAGTCTTGTAATTTTTTTTTGTAACGAAATATTAATTGTGGCACTTTTATTTGATATTTAATGGTGAAAATTTTGTTGTAATTGTTAAATATTTAGCGAGAAATTTAAAACTTTTGTCATATAATATCATTTTTTTTTGTGGAGAAAATAAGTATTCGTTATGAGATACTTTTTGCGATAATCCTATAATGACAAAGATGAAAAGAAGCACATTATTGTCTCTAATTAAATAGCGAGAAAATACATATATTTAAAATGAAATTCATTCGTCATGAATGACTAAATTTATTATAATATTTTAGTCTTTTTTATTCGTTTGATTTTCATAATTAATTTTAAAATTTATTACTTCTTTTTGTTAGTTTTAATAAAAATAGATATATGAATATCAGATATATAAATAAGTTTAAGACTCTGTGCGGTAATAAAAGAAATTGCACAAAAAATGATTCACTAGAAGTGTGAAGAAAAATAAATGAAAGCATAAAAAAAAAAACGGAAACATATATGAGAATTAATTTTTGTTTAATTTTTTTAAAAAAATTATAAAAATATAATTTTCAACTTTTTCATTATGCATAATTATATATTTTTTTACGGGAAAAAATATTTGTTATAGAAAAACTGCTATCAGAAGATTAATTCTCGTACATGTTTCTTGTATATTTATTTAATTCTCAAAAAATTTAAATAAGACGTGCAAGACAAGGCTTGTGCTGGGCCGGTCCAGTGTTCGGCCCAAGTACTCGAAACTGGCCCACTTCTAATGATATTCTCTTAGTCTTTTCTAGCAGCATTCTGAACGTTTTCCAATTAATTAATTTAAATGTTCTATATTCAAAAATTAAGAAACCAATATATATTTAATAAATGAATAGAAAACATATTCGAATATAGATAATAGAATAACTGAATTAGGCCAGCCACAGGGCAGTGTTTCATGTCCAAACAAGCCATGGCTCGGAATGTGTTCGTCCAGCTATTGGGCTGGGCTTTACTCGATGACATGGGCCGGCCCACAATCCAAGCAGAAAAAAAGCTAGGGATGATGATATTTCAGTATTTGATTATTTTGTGAAGTGGATTCATGTTATTTACGTCTAAGATAAATTTTTTTTTTTTATCATATTTAGATAATTTTTTAAAAAGATTCTTCTATTTGAGATGAATCAAAAAAATAAATATTTTTAATTAAAATATGAAAATATACAGAAAAAAACAAAAAAAAAATTAAAAAACAGATTTTTAGAGAACCTAAATGAAGCCTTATAATAACTCCTAAACATGAAAATTGTCTTGCCAAACCTCCTCTTTACCAAAATTTTTGGGTCATAATATTTTGTAGGGAAAATTACAGAAACACCCAATGTATTATACTCGTGTATTACTTAATCTCTTTGAATTAAAAATTCGTATAAAATGACATTCTAACTATTTGTTTGTATCACTTTATCTCTAACTATTAATTAAAATTATAAGAACACCTCTTAACGAAGAGCGACAAAGTGATACAAACAAATAGTGTAGATGACCACTTTGTACGAATTTTAATTCAGAGGAATTAAGTGATACACGGATATAGTGTAGGGACCACTTTGTACAAGTTTTATTTTTCTTATTTTGTATTTTTTCATCTAAGAACTCTTCGATAAAATTAAATAAATAGAACAAAAATAATTTTGAAATCTATTCATATTCTCTAATTCACCATTTAAGGATCCATGCCCGGTGGCAAATTCAATGTGTGCCAAGAGAAGACACGTGCCCTTCTCTCAATTTTCAATATTTGTATTTTTACCTATATAAGATAAAAAAATATTTTAAAAGTATCCTTAAAAAATTGCGTTAGTGTCCCTCCTAATTTGTGTAAATAGCCTTCCAACACTGCCAATTATATTTAATACCATATTAATTTTAAATTAAAAATTGATGATAATACTCGACAATAGTTTCTCATATTCATTAAGTGGAATTGATTTTTTTTTCTTTCAAATCTACTCTAATTTCGTTTTCTTATTTGTTACATCCAAATTAATAATAGAAATATATTTCTTGGCACATATTGTATGGCAAGTCCTCTTTCATTTTTTTTTTCATAATTAAGTTATGACTTATACAAAATAAAAAATTCTTTATATGCACATTTAGATAATTATAGTATTCTTCTTAACTTATGTTATTTTTAATTTTAAACAAAACACTTGCAATATCTAGATCATTAGAAAGTATTTTGTTTAAATAAAAGACTCGCTTATGTCTTTTTTTTTTTAAAGTTTTTTTAATTTACTCAGTCATTAATAAAATAGAATAAATTAAACTCAAACGCTCAATATTCGTCGACTCAAAAGATAAAAAAAAATACAAGTAACGAACAACATCTAACGAACGACTAATGATGAACAATGCCATACTAAATGTTATCAACGATCAACACAATATAAATACCTCTAAGTTAAATTTCTAGATCCATCATAGTGTCTATGCTCCACATTAATGACTCCAAATGCATATCTTGTAGGGTCTGTTGAGTAATTTATTTATTTAAAATTAAAATTAATTAAATTATAACATCCACATGTTCGATGAGATCATACTTGTCATCCAAAATTTAAATTAATTAAATTATGACATGCTCAGATCATACTTGCCTTGGATGACAAATTACCAGATCATTGATGGATACCATCATTATTAATCCAATTGGTTAAATGGAATGAGTGGTATCAACTAAGCCTCTTGGATTCTTAAAAAAAAAAAAGAATAATAATAAATAAACCATGCCTCTTGGATAATCAAAACCATGAGTATACATTAATTAAAAAAAAATCATATTAATAATTTACTGATTATTAAAATCTTTTAGTGTCGAGCATTGTAGATTCAATGTCGTGGTGATCAGTTGAAGGAATAGTGCACGTGGATTCGACAAGTTCAACTAAAGTTGTCTAAGTTATGAATTCAATGGTAGTTTGTAAATTAATTTCTTATAACTGTTCATTTCAATAGTGCTTGATTTATCTAAATTGGTCTATAATTTTTTAACCAAGTTGTTTTATTCTATGTAAAAATTATGTACTTACTCTTGATTATGATTGTTTATTTTAGTTTTTATTGATTGCGTAAACCTAATAGAATTAACGGCTTAAGTTATCCCACACAACTGCACGTAGCATAAATAATATTTTTAAAAAATTTTTTTTTACTTCAACCAAACAAGAGAAACATCTATCTTCTTTTTTGCCCCATGAAGAACCTAAGAAAAAATAAACACGAATCATTCTCAACAGTCCATTATGAAATTTGAACCTACAGCCTCCCACGATAGGAAGTTGAGGATGCCATTAAGCTATAAAGGCTTTGGCAAGATAAAGTTGTCATGATTAACTGTAAGTTCAAATTTTAATAAGAACACCAAATTTTTTTTTTATTAATAGAATAATAATAAACTTTTTAACCTATTTACTAATGATAATAAGTAAAATGATATTTTTTGACACTAATAAAATAATAATAAACTATTTCAAACTATGAATTTATAATAATAAAAAAATTTATATTTTTATATATTAACAGAAATGAAAACATTTATAGCACTTTTGAGTAAGATAATAACTGATAAAAAGACACTGTAGAGCCTTGGGATTAGGATGAAGAGAAAAGATAATCCAAATAAAACAATTTATTTCATAATATTATTAAAGGCGTAGAAAAGAGTATCGAATATAAGATCACTAGTACCGAAATCTACGAGCATACTTGAAATTAGAGATAGTCTATCTAATACGAACACAAATAAAGAAAAACCTCTTTGAAATTCTTATTACCCTAAGGCTTACCTCAAATATTTATTGGCCATAAATTCCTCCTCCTAGCTACAAGGAAATAAACAAGAAAGGAAAATACCTGTCAACCAAGCAAAAATAAAGGAAATACTCATAAATTAAAAAAAAACAAAAAAACTAGAATAAAGATAAGATCAGAGAGAAAAAAACCTAAACTAAAATGAATTTGCTAATACTTAGCAATTAACGAATTAACTATTTTCTAAAATAGAAAATTTGGAGTTTTTATGGCCTAAACAACATATTTTGAATGAAAACTACTCTTAGTCATGGCAAAAGTGATGAGTCCTGTCCGTTGAGCAATTTTCAGCTAAACATAGGCCTTCCGACAATAATCCAGCAACATTGAGTTGTGTCTCTATTATCATTGTTTGCTTTTTTGATAGTCATATGCTTTCATGAATAAATGGTCGAATAGCTTTGCATTATCCTCCCAACCATAAAAGAATTCGCACTTGAATTTAAATCTTTTTCATAAGTACTATCCCTCCGATATGAAATCAAACATTTAAAGTTATAACTATCTGAATATGACTTGAAAGCTGCAGGCAATAGGCTTTCTAAATAATCACCACGGGTCTTTTTGTTTTTTTTTTTTTTACCGCTGGCTTGTATACTCTCAAATCGAATATTGATCTTCAATAAGAACAATATATACAAAATCATCCACATCAAACTCCATGAAATTCAGTTTCTTATTTACCGATTGTTTGTAACTGGCCCTGAACTCCAACAAATTCTATTGAGTGGACTTGTGAGTCTGTTGCAACTACTCAATAAAAATGGACTCCTACAAATTCTATTGAGTGGATTTGTGAGTCTGCAACAACTATTCAATGAAATCTTCATCCTTGGCCTGGATCCTCTTCAATTCTATAATTAGAGCTAGGTTAAGTGGGGATCTCAACACAAAACTATAAATAATTTTCAATTCTATAATTAGAGCTAGGTTAAGTGGAGATCTCAACACAAAATCATAAACAATTTGAAAATGAGAAAATCTAGTGCTATGGTTTACAAAGTGGTTGAAAGCAAACACTAGTTGACTCAACTTTTGATCTCATGTCCCCACACGATCACCGATAAGGCTATACAAAAGATTTCCCAAAGGGCGATTCACTATCTTGGTTTGCCCATATGTTTGTGGATGGTGAGCTGCAATAAAATCTAGTTTAGTATTTGCTAACCTCCACAAACAGCATAAAAATGACTAAGAAAACGCATATCTCTGTCTAACATAATTGATGAAGGCACCCCAAACAGATAATAAACCTCCTTAAAGTACAACTGTGCCATCTTCACATCATCTATAGTTATTTTTTTCTTTATTTTTTTCTGCAAGGAACATAGTGCCCATCTTCAAATACTTATCCACCACCAAATAGATAGAATTACTCCCATGCTCGTTACATGGTAATCCTAACATGAAATTCATGATAACATACGTCTATGGTTGTGATGGATGGATCGAAGTGGCGGTATACAGTCTGTCCCTTGTAGTTGTTACCTTGGACACCTGATATGTATGACATCCTTCCATGAACTTGTAAATTTCTCGCCTCATAGAAAGTCAAAAATAAGAAGCTTCCACCAACTAATAATCCTTGTTTTCCCTTATGTGGCCTTTACTGTCCATTTCTTTGATGATATTCAAACACAGACTAAACTCACAAATGCATAAATAAAAAAAAACCATCATGGATGTGGAATCTTAAAAACTATCCTACTGTTATCTTATTAAGTACACTAGAAAGAATGAATCAGATGCTAAAGCTAAGTACCTTGTTACACATCATGATTAAGAAGGAGGATCATGATTGACTATATCTTCCATATGATTCAATGCCCCAAATTTATGCTTGTTAACAAAAAGAAAATATTTGAATATAAGAAGCCCACTTGACATATCAGTTAGAAAGCTTGTCAAAGTTATTCAAATGTTTTAACACCTCATGATTCAAATATGAAATGAACTCTCTATCAATCGAAAAATTGTACCAATGCTTCAAGAACTGCACGATTGCATAGATCTCTACATCATTAGTACTGTACATCAACTTGACATCATTTTAACTTCTCACTAAAGAACACTACGTGTCTAGAATTTTGGCTAAGGATAGCTCCAATTCCAACTTTAGATACATCACAATGCAACTAGAATGGTTGGGAACATCTGGTAGAAATAAGATTGTTGTGGATGCCAAATTCTGTTTAATAAACTAAAAGGCCTTTGTCCCTTCATTTGTGCACATAAATTTTCTCCCTTTCAAGCAATTTGTAATAGGAGTCATGATACTAATGAAATAGGTAATCATTTTCGATAGAATTGTGTCAGCCTTAGCTTTATCTATTGAAATTTCATCTTTGTACATTAAATAGCTAAGTAATAGCACATTGTTGTTAGGAAAGAGTATTTGTTTTCATTCCGAATAGCTTCTCTTATTGTAATACTATAAGAACTTCTTATAAATGCTACTTATGTAGGTTTAGTGTGGCATTATATATAAAGATATTATCAAAATAAACTATAATAGACATATCATAAATGTTCGTAGTGCTTGATTCATCATCTACATGAATGTAATTGACGCATTAGATAATCCAAAAGGGCATAATCAACCACTCGTACATTTCCTCCATAGCTTTGAAAGCTTTTATCCATTGATCACCAAGTCTGATATGTATTTGGTGGTAGCCACGTTTCAAATCAAGTTTTGTGAAGACTTGTGCTCTCCAGCCAGCTGATCTAACAAATCATCTAAATTAGGAATAAAAAAAATGTATGTCACTATTTTCGTATTAATTGCCCTAGTGCCACACACATCTGCTACAAGCCATCCTTTTTAGGAATAAGCAATGTAAGTACTGCACAATTATCACAAACCCCATATTTGTTTTTGTAATTTCCTCCATTAACTTTTCTCTAGATGGGAATTGGGTCCCTTCCACAGTTTGTGGTTTGCAAATAGCCACTTTAGTAAGTGTAGGGTTCTTTTAGAATAAACAAATAATAAACAATAATGAAGAGATGAAATATGCGAAGTAGTTAGAAATACAGAATTGCGAGAGATAAGATTGGGTAAAGAAGAAGGATAATTGAGCATGAAGTACTGACAGAATGAACAGTGTTTAAGCTCTCCAAATCTGATTATTCTCCGAAACACTACTATCCCTCATATTTATAACACTTAGAGGATTTATATTAGGATTATGATATGGCTCTTTAGGAGATATAATTTGATCATGAAAGGTGATCTTGGAGAATGAAGAGATTCTATGTTGAAAATTGACCAGGTAGTGTTCCACTCCAACTCAACTAGGTCGGTCGACGGGTGCTATGTGGGTTCCCGACTCATTCGGGTCAAGTAACTCAGGGGTCACTCGAGTGACTCGAGTGGGTGGGTCCGCATGGTCTGACAAATTTTTTCTTTGGCCATCAAGCCACATGTCTCCTAATGTCCCGTGTAGGATTGTACTGCTATTATTTTCATTGTCTTTGGGATAATCTTTCAATTCTCAAATAAATCTATAATCATATAATCTGTGCTATATCTTGGCTGTTCAGTTTGTATTGAGCCACTTAGTTGGTGCTATGTCATTATGATTAGGTAGTCATAATTACGTTACAGTCTATACTGTCTTCGCGACTCGTGTCGTGCAAATACTGCAGCATGTGCCGTCTTCATGATTTGTGCCATGACAAGTAGTCAGAGTTACTATCGTAGTCAAGGCTTGTTTCATAGTCTGTGCTGTAAAATGTCTTCATTTGTAGTCAGGACTACGCTTCATAGTCTGTGTTATGAAATGTCTTCATTCGTAGTAAGGGTTACGCCTCATAGTCTGGGTTATGAAATGTCTTGTGCCTCTGCACGATGAGCAACAATATTAGTTGGCCGAGTTATGGGGGGTCCCAGCAGTTCGGATCCCTAGTAATTCGAGTAGGTCAAGTCTAGGTCTTCTTGTAACTTGAATAACTTGGAGTTGTATGTCCGATTTACTGATAGAGTAAAATTGATCCACTCGAGCAACTTGGGTTACTCGAGTAACTCGAGTGGATGAGTCTTTTGGGCCTCTCAACTTGCTTTTGCTTTATTGATTGGTTCAGCTCAACGAATCTATGATTGGCCTCTCAACTTGCTTTTTAAGTCACTAGTAGAATGAATAGTTTGTTTCGTCACCTGAGTACCTTGGTTAAAGTAGTCGACACTGGTTAAGTGGAAGAATATCTGATCTACTGGAGAGGTGAGAAGTTCGGGTCATGAGCGACTCGAGTTATGAGTAAAAGTATTACACCCGAGTTACTGAGGGGGTGAGTAGCTCGGGTCATGAGTGACTCAAGTGATGAGTAGAAGTATTGTACCCAGGCTACTAGAGGGGTGAGTAGCTAGGGTCATGAGTGACTCGAGTGGATGTATTGTTTAAATCATGTAATTAAGAAGAAAAAATAATTCTTGTCACCAAAATAAAGTTCTGTACTCGAACGACCCGATATATCATGTAGGTTGAATCACTCTCCCGAGAAGAGGTGCCAAGTGGCTTTATCGCCAAGCGGACCGACTGTACTAGAGCGGGTAAAAGGTATCAGAGTGGATCAATAGTGCCCGAGTAGTGCGATTGTACCCGAGTGGCTCGGGCATACCCGAGTAGGTCGATTGTACACGAGTGGGTCGGGTGTACCTGAGTAGGTCGACTGTAATGAGTTGCTCGGGTGTAATCGAGTAGGTCGATTGTACACGAGTGGATCGGGTGTACCCAAGTAGGTCGACTGTAACGAGTAGCTCGGGTGTACCCGAGTAGGTCGACTTCACCCAAGTAGCTAGGGTGTACCTGAGCGATTCGATTACTTATTACGAGTAATTCAAATATCGTACTCTTATTGAAAAGTTTTGCATTAATTTTCTTTCATCCTTACTCTTAATATTGGCTTACTCAACCTGTCCGTCATAGTAGCTTGACCCATAATTATTTATGTATTTATTATTCAAAATTTATATGTTTATAGGCGACAGCTCACCTATACAATAAGTATGAACACTATATTCCTAGCATTAAACATTAAACTGTAGATGTTTGCACGTCGATCATGTTACACTTTTTGATCATACTTCCATGGTTGTTCCAAAAGTAAATGGCACACATCTATAACAACTATATTACACCATACCTTGTCCTTATATTTCGAGCTGTTGTAAAAGGATATCACACATCGTTTAGTCACTTTTCTCTCGTTGCCCTTATTAAACCTCCCCATCTTATAAAGGTTAGGGTGTTGTTGTGTCTTCAATGCTAACTTCTAGAGCACCATTTTGGACACTATGTCTTTAGAATTTCCACAATCAAGAATGAAACAACACATCTTGCCGCCAATGGTACACGTTGACTCAAAGATATTGTTGAGTAGCAAAACATCTTGTTAAGTCTAGTGACTAGTATAATATGCTTGCACTTCTATTAAAAGTAGCCTTATTCTCTAGGAAACTTCTCATCTTGTACTTCAAAACTTCTAAATCATATTATAGAGTATGCTCACAATTTGTGTTCAAATCCTTCGCAACTCTTTGGTCTCCAAGAATAGGACTTTTCAAGTCGTTCACCTTTTTTGTAATCTATTGAGCGGTGACTTGGTTTGTCATACTTGAAACACTTAAATCCATGTTCCAATAACTTGCGATGCTATTGTTGATCTGGTTGTAAGTTGTATGTTAGCCTAGAATAAGATTTACCCCTGCACGGCTTGAATTGCTCTAGTTCACTCTAGTAGATCTACGATTGAGCTATTTCTCTAACTATAGAGCCTTCTAATGAACATTGGAAATAGAATACACATCAAACATGTTTAGTGTATCTAGAAACTATATATCGTCGCATCTTACAATTGTGGTATGACACCAACAAGTTCTGCAATTGGTGTTGCATCAGTATTGCATAATTATGGGATAGAAAAGCAGTACGCATGTGCTTTTTCAATTTATCCCACGAACCAATCTTCCCTTTCCCATGCCTGACTCGAGTAAGTTTGACTTGTCACCACCATGCTGCAGCCCTACCTTGAAATCTCATAACCACTAAAGGAATCCAATTGGGCTGGGGAACCTCTTTGAAATCTAGAATCCCTGCAACAACATTGATCCCATCTAAAAACTCTTCTAGCATTAGTTTTTAGAACTTCGACAAGTCAATCTTTATTCCAGACTCCCAGCATCTAAAATCACGATCATTAACTATAAGTCATTTTCCCTTTCTCTTTGGCTGGTAAAAAGGGTTGGAGTCGTCCGTCAAATAACCCATCATACTCTTGAGGTTGTGAGTATGATGGATGACAACGAGGTTGATTCATAGCCTCAATGGCTACAATTAGCTCAGTCAATAAGTCAATTACATTTTGAAGCTATGTCAATTCCTCTACTTAGCCACCTCGTGCAAGGTTTTCATGTTCATGCATTTTCTTTGACAATGGTAAATCTACACCATTGTCCCCTTTTGTAAGTGCCTTCTCATGCCATGGTCAGGTCTCAGATAAAGGTTAAGCTCTAATACCACTTGATGTAGGGAGGAGTATGGACTAGAGATCACTAGTACTAAATCCACAAGTCTGTTTCAAATTAGAGATATTTTCTAATACAAAGAATAAAAATAAAACTCACCGAAATTCTTATTGATAAAAAATCGAATTGTTTTGAAGTTTACATCAAATATCTATAGGCCATGAGATTTCCTTTTACTAGGAAATAAATAAGAAAAGATAATACTTTTTTTTTATCGAGAAAGAGGCATTACGCCTAAATATATTTTTGCCCACAATAGATCGACAAAAGAGTACATCTCCATGAATAAAACAACTCTAAAAAAAGCAAAAATTTGTCACAAAAGAAAGACAAACAAGTTTCACAAAGAAAAGATATCAAACTTCCATGCAAGAGAATACAAAACTCTTACGAGAGTAGGACTCAACGTTACATAAAACAAAAACAATAAATAAAATAAACTCTCATATATTACTGTTCCACAATTTTTCTTAAAAGAACTATTGTCTCCATCTCTGTTTTACAATGTCGCATTTCTTGATTGGAGACGGTCGCTTTGCGTGATAAAACGCAATAAATGGTATTAGACCATAGTATGCAAATAGATTTGAAACCAGATCTAAGAAGATGGTGACAAAGTAACATATTCACTTTCGTGTTAAGGACACCAAGATTCGTCGCTGGAAAACGAAAACTTGTCGAATTAGAACGATTTCATCACCGATAGACAGTAGTCGTGCAATCACCAACAATAAGAAAAAAAAAAACGAAGCACAGAAAAAGACAAAAAATTATCGAGAACAAACTGAAACTAAAGAAAATAAATTGAGGAAGAAGACAAAAATACTGAATAAAAAATAAAACAAGAAAAGAAAAAGAAAAAAGGAAGAACGGATGATTCGGGGGAAGGGAGTTCCGCTGTCGTCGCTGTCACCGCCGCCTCCCCCTTAAAAAACACATTAAGAAAAACTCTAATTATTGCATTGTTTTTTGAGAGAGAGAAAAAGAGAAAAAACAATACTTGAAAGCCAAGTAAAAATAAAGAAAAAATTCAAAAATGAACAAAAACGAAAATTTTTTGTGTTAAACTCAAATTTGAAGGTTAGAATGAAAAATAAAATCATGGAAAAAAACTTAACTTAAATCAAATTTCTTAGGACTTGGTTATTAATAAATTAATTATTTTCTCAAATGACAAATTTGGAGTTTTCATGACCTCAACGGTGAATTTTGGCCGAAAATCACCCTTAGTTATAGAGATGCAGCGAGTCTTATCTATTGGCCCGTTTTAATTGAACATGAATTTTTCAAAGTTAATCGAGCAACATAGGACCACATCATACTATCTCGATGTTCATAAATCTTTATGAATAAAATGCCAATTAACTATGTATTAAAATATTTGATTATGATTATATTCACCATGTTTGAATGCAGTTAATAGTTGAAGCATTATTTACCTACTATTAAATAATTAATATAATAAAATATACAATATTTAAAATTTAGAATCAATAATCAACTCACTACGCGCATAAAATTACTTACCATAAACTCAAGATTCAATCCATCTTCCAAAGAACACACTAGGAATGATTACCGTTAATTATGAATGATAATCCAAATCAACATAATCATTGGCCGAATATGATTGTGACATAAAAATACCTGAAAATATAAGTAGAAATTAAGTCAAATCTTGCATGTAATTACAACTGACTCCGTTTGGGTTAAATAAATATATATTTTTGTCTTTTAAATTTTTTTTAATCTTTTAACTAAAAATTTTTGAACAAAAAATAAAAAAAATTCACTAAAAATGAAAATAAACTGCATAAATTTGGTTAATAAACTTATTTTGGCCTATTTTCGTATTTTCATATTTTTTTTTCTATTTTGTTCTTTTTTTTTTTAAATTTGTTTGACTTGTCTTAATAAGAGAAGTATGTCAAAAAAATATAATAATTTAACTAAACGATAAATTTTTTTTTTACTAAAAACAAAAATAATTAAGTCAAATAAAATAAATAAATAAGTAAGCAACAGTTATCCAAAATGGAACCATCTGTGAATAGATATTATTATACTTGGTTTATACTTCTTAATCTTTCGTACATGCATTCTAATTATAAGATTCTGGGTTCTAGAAACAACGTTATTTTACAACTGGCTTCTACTTTTCTTTATTATTTTGTCCTGGTTCCGTAGGTTTTACTAAACTAGTGTCAGGATACGGATTTATTTATTTATTTCTTCAATACGTATGAATCTAGGTCAAACCTTTACGGCTGTTAAAAAATTGATTAAATTGCTAAATCAGTCTAAATTAATTTAAATAATATAATTTAATTTAATACTTTTTGCATATAATTTAGTTCCAATGGTAAATGAGGAACCGTTCATTATAGTTCGATGTACAAATTAAATTTTTAAAAAATTGTATAAAATCGAAACGAAACGAATTGAACTGTTCACTAATTTGATTAATTCATACTATGTTATGTATTAAATAGCGTAAATTTGGGATGATTTAAGAAAGTGATTGAGGATTAATTATTTTTAAAAGTTGTGTATTCTATAAAATCGTTTTTAATATATCTTTGAAATTGATCTTTTTATTCCTTTTAAAGTTTAATTGACTTTATAAATAAAAAAATTTACAAAAAAATCTATTTTATTAGATGACAGTTACCAACATTCGCAGAATCACCATAATTGATAATAAAATATGTTATAGCAAAGTTTGGTCGTTTTGTTTTTTGCAATAATATTTTGCTTAATTTATTTTATATTATTTTTCGTCATCTTTTGGTAAAATTATAAAAAATGATATACATTAATTAAGTGACTGCTTTATTTTTGTAATAGAAAATGATAGCTATTAATAATATTTTGGCTAATTTATTTTATGTTATCATTTTTTGTCATATTTGCTAAAATTATAAAAAATAGAACACATTAATTGAATGATCGTTTTTTTTTACAACAAAAAATATACACATGGAACAATTTGTTGAACTGATACATATTAATAGTGTCTGAAATATCAACTAAAAATTAAAATAATATACATTAAGATGTTCTGATTTTTTTATAGAATTGCTTCTCAGTTTTAAATTTCTAATATGCCTTATTTTTTAATATGCCTCACTAGGTTTAAAATACGAAAAATGATACACATTGAAATTTTATTAAATGATACATATTAAGATTTAATTAAATAATACAATTAGATTATACAACCAACGACGAAAGTGAGAGCCAGTTCAATTTTTTAGTTATCGACCTTGACGGTATAATGAAGACTCGACTTGGCAGAATGAGGTCGTTAAAAAATTCGAAGAGCATCAACGATGGAGGATTTCTTTCAAGCAACAAATCATGACATTGGTTCGAGGGTTATGAAGGAGATAATGGAAGGAATTCGGGAGTTTCACGACCACATACGACGAGGTTCAAAGGTATAAAATTTTGATTTGTTTAGTGCACTGGGGGATATATATAAAATCTTTCTATTTTAGTTTGACTACAAATAAGGGTATTTTGGGAAACAAATCATAAAATAGAATTTAAGATGAGACTGATTTTATAATGAGATTTATTCCCTAATAAAATTAGTTAAATAGGACTTAGTCTCGAATCATCCTATTATATATAATGAAAAATATTAAATATTAATTATTTTCTTTTACTTATTTTCTTTTTTATTGTTTATTTTCTTTTATAATTAAATATTTTACTTTCTTTATCATATTCTCGCAGTATTATTTAATTCAAAGACTATTGATAATCAATAACAAAAAAATAAAATAATAAATGAATAAAATATATTGTGTAATTTATAGACACAGAAATGTTTTTAATCGTATAAATAAGTGATAAAATAAAATATAAAGTGAAATAATATTAAAAAATAATAGACAAAAAAGAATTAATAAACAAATAAATGAATAACTTTTTAGTATAAAATCAATTACAAGTATTTAATTATTAAATTGCAGTTCTAAACCGAAATAAAATTGTTCTTTATTAATTCGGTCTATTTCAATTACTATATTCCTAGAACCATTTACAATGATTTTGATTCTTAATTTAATTTAAAATTAAATCACACCAAACCGTGAACACCCTAATACCCATCACGTGCTCTCCCAAAAACTTATGTTTTACACATACTTAAAATAGTTAAGTTACATATATATATATATATATATATATATTATAATAATGAGAGAGAGTGATAGGGTTTGTGTCAATATGAATATTAAGAGGAATGTAATATTTGAATTGATATGAAATATTTTGGTACAAAATATTTGGGAGTTTATTAGATTTAGGGTTTAATTGGCAATTAATTTAAAAGTTTTTTTTTTGCTTTTTTAGATTTTTAGCTAAAAAATTAAATTTAGTTCCAAGTAGATTGCTTGGTAATTTAGTTTTTAAATTAGTTTTTTTTATTGATTGCTTGGGTGAAAAATTACCTTTTTGTTTTATATTCGAATTGGACAATTTTGTCATTTTATATATTTGATATTAATAATTATATGTAATTGATAGTGGTATTAATAAGTTATGAATAAAGAGTATTATTGTATTTTAAAAATTGTTGAAATTTGAAAAAAATATTCTAAAAGTTTGTATTTTAATTTGATTTTTTATCTTTTTGTTTTTTATTTTTTATTTTTGCTAAATGGCCTATATTGACTGTTTTTTTTATCTTTAGCCAAAGAATTATAGTTTCCAAACGGACCCTTAATTGAACATATAATACTTAGAGAAAACAAAATCATAAATAAATTAGGATGGGGGGATTAGCTTAACTGCCGTTTGGGACAAATTTTTAGTTTTCGATAGACTTTGTTTTTAAATTGTTTTGATGAAAATAAATTAAAAAATCAATTTTTTTATTAAAAGTTGAAAAAAAGTTCACAACAGAAAAAGTTCAACGAAAATTTAAAGATTAATACGTTTTTTTAGATCACATAAAAAATTTAGTTCCATAATTTTTATTTTAAAAGATTTAATTCTATTGAATTTAAAATAATTATATTATGTCTAATTTGATCTTATTTAAGAGTTAATTTTTTTCATTTTGGACAAATAAAAAAATTCAAGTGATACATTTATCAAGCCATCATAATTGTTGAAAATATAAAGTGATATATTTTTATCTAACTAATAATATTTTAATTTTACGAACTGATAAATGTATCATTTATCGCATGGAACAAAACTGTGAAAAAATTGTTACGGGACTAAAATTATATTATCAGTTGATAATTAAACTTATGCTAAAATTACTCAAAACTTAATGCATCACATAATTGATTTTTTTGTTTTTTTATTATTATTATTTTTGAATTCAAAAGATGACGTGAAGAAGCCAATAAGCCATCTATCAAAATAATAATAATAAAAAAATTTCCCAACGTTAAATATTAGATCCCACCGTGCCCAACTTAAGATTTGTCTTAAGAAATAATAGTATATTAAATAAAAATTGTGGTGTTGTGGGTGGATTTTATTTTATATATAAAAATAATTGAAGTCTTGATCTCTTTTTCTTACATTGTGAACTTATTTCAGGTTCCTCTGCAGTACTGTAGGTACGGCAAATTTAGAAATTTAAGGTAGAGGGAACATCTAATATTTTATAATTGTATATTTTTTTCAACATTAAATATAATGAGATGATACTAAATTTAAGTATGGGTAAATTTAATTTACACTTTTTGTATTTAAAAATAATAATATTAATATTTTTTGTTATTATCTAAAATAATATTATATTTTATTATTTTATTATTTAGGTAATAATTTGATCCATTATAAGTTACCACCAGTTAACCAAATGAAAAATAATGACAAGACAATCAATTTTTAGTGAAAGGACAAATCAACCCTTAACTTCTTCAAATCCTACCACGACGCAGGAATGAAACCAACTCAGTAACCATAATCAACCCCCAACCACGACGCAGAAACCAACTCCTCCTTAATTTCAACATTTAAATCAACAGAACTTCATGCATTTCGTATGCATACAAACACTATACATCCATACATCTACATACATACATATTATATATATAGGATTTCATTTTGATTTGCCCATATCACACAACATAAAGCTATATTCTAACTATATGAAATCAACTAAAAACAAATCAACTCGTGTCATGTTTTCCTGGCTTTAGAAGCTCAATTCATCTAATTGCTCGCGTCGAGACTGTGCCTAGTCAGAATTATGCTTAGATTCTCGTCTGTGTATCGATCTATGAGTTTTCTGATCTTGTTCTAAAGAATTCGGTCGTCGGAGGTGTAAATCAGAGAATTCGAGTCGTTGAAGGTGTAAATCGTTAGCCACCCCTTCTTTATCTTCTTCTTCAATGTAGTTGATCAATACTCTCGGAGTGAGATTGTCGCCGCGCCCCTCTCTATAATTCTATGGTCCTCAACCATATATATATATATATATATATATTCTATGGATCAAGTTCCGACCAGAGCCACGTGGATGGCCGTACAACGCAGCATTCCTTTCGAGTACGGAGCGCACCTCGGTGTGCACATGCTAGCTCGTGTATGTAAGCTGAGTTGAGCAGACAATTTGTCCGAGGTCCGTCGACCTCGGGACATGGTGAATCCGAGCCCAGCTTCGAAGTGCTCGGCATCATGAAAGAGAATGCTTGGCATCCAAGTCCGAGGAGGACGAGATGTGCGACTCGTAGGGCCGAGCTTGAGGATCGATACTCGGGATGATACGCGTATCAGAAAAGCGATATGATGATAAGAGATCAGTAGTGGTTGGCCTAGACTAGGTTTGATGATGACTTAGTCTAAACTAGGTTTGAGTACTAATGGACTGCTTGACATGACAAAAGGCATTTACAGAAAGATTTTTGCAAATGGATCTAATGATGGCACTCATAAGTCACCATCATATCATTAATTGTTATGTATTGATCAGGGAGAGAAAGTACAATCTGACCTGCTCGAGTCGGGTCGGACTTCAATTGCAGGTCAAGTATATTTCTTCATATAAATAGCCAACACTATCAGAATGTAAGGTATGCTCACTTTTACTAGCCAAAACTCTGTTAAATTTCTCTCTCAAGTTCTTCTCTCTCTAAAATCCCTTGCCTGATTTGCTCGTCGGATGATCCACCGGTATAAAATCACCGGCAGGCATCTCACCAATTGCTTGTGTAGGTAAACACGTGGCGTTCATTCCTAACATCTCAGCCAGCTTGGATGGGACCAGTAGATCCCAATCCTTATCCTCTACAATTTGGCACTATTTGTGAAAAACTCTGAAACACCTCCATGGCTAGTCGGAGAAACCACGATCATGAAGAGCTGAGAGAGCCATGCGCACCACGCGCAGAAGCATTGAATGCAACTCACCGTAGAAGAGGACATCCTGTGCCCATTGAAGTTCACGTTGGTAGAGCCAGGATGGACCAAATAAGAGAACGGACCCATGTAGGGCGTTCTCGCGAGACAACACCCTCTGAAGGGGGTTAACCCCTGCGTTACACGATGTAACAAGTGTTGAAGGGGTGTCAGGATGAGCTAAATATGAGAGATCAACAGTTGATCAGGCTCCAGCAAGAGCTCCACGAAATGAGGGCTCAAATGAACCGACGCTCGTCAGGAGCTCGATCCGAACATGAGCAGTCCAATCATGAGAGGTCCAACCGGGACTAAAGGAGAGGCGTTGCTTGGCCTCAGGCAAGTCGTGGCTCCAAGAGGAATCCTTGACTTTATCAACGTGAAGAGGACCCTGAGAGGGGTCGCGTCTCAGGCTCCAAAATGAGAAGACAGGGGCAGACGCAGACCGCCGGTGGTTTTCTACTGGCGTCACTCTCTTAGGATAAAACGGCTACATGATTGTTGGAACACCACCAAGGATCGGCTACGAACGTACTCCGTCTGTCTTTTTCTCTCTTACAGCTTTCAATATAATCTCAGAATTATATCTCTCATTTTTCTGTCTCTTTTTTCTCTGCTCTATTTTTTCTTCTCTTTCTCTAAAAACTGAATAGGATGACAGCATATAGAGACATTCCATCATGGAGGGGGTTACAGGAGAATCAATAACCATGAATGGTAATGATTTCCAGGATTCAATTGCCAATTGAATGGCCAATTCAATTGCAATTGAATTCTGCTATTGAATTATGAAATTCAATGGCCAATGAATTCACAAAATTCCAACAAGAACTCTACTGATGCGAGGCCGGATGACTTCGTCTTCTCTGGCGTAAAATCGCCGGGAAACTTCTCGGACTCGGGCCTCTCAGCCACGCCCGTCAACCCGACGACCTTCCCAGGTTTGAACACGGTGGGCATGTCGTTCGTGCGCGCCAACCTCAAATCCGACGGCGTAAATCCTCCCCATTTGCACCCGAGGGCAACCGAGATCGCGTACGTGGTGGAAGGGAGAGTTTATTCGGGTTTTGTGGATTCGGCGAACCGGGTTTTCGCCAAGGTGATTGAGAAAGGGGAGGCCATGGTGTTTCCGAGGGGAATGGTTCATTTTCAGATGAACATTGGGACGTCGCCGGCGACGATCTTCGAAAGTTTTAATAGCCAGAATCCAGGGACGCTGAAAATTTTGGCAGCCATTTTTGGGTTTGGGATAGGAGAGAGAGAGAGAGAGAGAGAGAGGGTAAAATAGGAAAATAAAAAAAATCAAACAGAATAATTTATTTCCGTTTAGTCAGTAACGGAGAATTAACAGTTTGGTTAAATTGATACAAAAACTAAATCAGACGAGGGTTAGTGATGTTAGTAATATTTCATAAATCACAAGAAGTGTTTTTATTTTTGTTAGAAATCTCAAGGGATGTCAGTGTAATTTATCCTAAGTATTTTTAAGCTAAAATACTATAACCCTGTTCGGGCAAAATTGCATAAATCTTGTTTAATTTTTGTTTTTTGTTAACTTTTTTTATTTTTTTTGAGTTTTGACTAAAAGTTTTTATTTTTCGAATTCTCTTAATGAGATGAACAAAAAAAGTAAAAATTTAGATGAAAAAATGAAAAAAGTTCACTAAAAATAAAAATTAGCAATTTAAATTTGGTTTATTGATTTATTTTTATCTTTTTAAATTTTTTTTTATATTTTGATCAAAATATTTTTATTTTTTCGGCTCATCTCGATGAGAAAAATCAAAAAATATAACAATTTAACTAAACGATTAAAAAAAATCACTAAAAATAAAAATAAACTAAACAAAATATTCCTAATAGAATTTTTGGAGCTTTTTTCTGTTTTCTGGAATTTTTTATTTTTCGGTCTAATTGTTTTTTTTTTATTTTTCTGTTTACTTACTAAAGATGATAAATGCCACAAAAAAGTCGAAGAGTTTTTTTCCGTTTTAGCTTTTTTTTCTTCGTTGTATTTGATTTTTTTTATTTTTTAGTCAATTTTTATTTTCTCGATTCCTCAAAATGAGACAAATCTAAAAAAAACATTTATTTGAACTAATGTTAAAAACAATTCACTGAAACCGAAAAAAGTCAGTATAAAAAAAAGCTGCACCAAATGCAAGAAAAGTGATGATTAAAGTAGCTTAAAGTTATTATGGAAAAAATTATTATTTTTATTTTTGTGTCATATCATATTTAATATGATTCTTGTTTGATAGATCTCAGCATGTATGACTTAAAAATATATAATAAAAGAAAATATATAAAAGTATTTTAGTTAAACACTAAAAAGGCTAAAAGATTAAATGGCAAAAGGTAATAAGCCTTCCTTGCCAAACGGATTCACGCTATTTTTTTAATAAACTTAAGCAGGAAGATAATATAAATCAACTTTAAGCCAAATGCCAAACGAAGCCTATATTTCAAAAAAATTAGCTATAAATAAGAAAACTAAAAAACTAAATGCTAGAAGGTAATAAGTCTTCATTAACAAATGAATTCACCTTATATTTTTGTGACTATAAGCCAAAAAAACAATATAAGTTGACCTTTTAAGTCACAAATTGAACGAATCCTGTGTTTTGAAAAAAATAATTTTTATAAGATTATTAAACATAAATATATTGAAATTATATAAGTTCACTCCTTAATATTTTCTACAAAACTTAATATTCATCCCTTAAAATCTGTCATGTTTGGGATAAATGTCACAAATTTTATTTATTTTTGTCTTTTAAAATTTTTTTTCATCTTTTAACTAAATTGTTTTATTTATTCGAATCGTTTTGATAATATAAACTCAAAAAGTAAAAATTTTTAATCAAAATATAAAAAGTTCATAAAAAAAAAAAGTAACATAAAATTTGATTTATTGGTTTATTTTAGTTTATTTTTGTTTTTTTTAAACTTTATTTATATTTATTTTGATCAATTTTTTTTTTATTTTTTTAACTCGTTTCGATAAGAAAAATATAAAAATATAATAATTTAATTAAATAATAAAAAAATTTATTAAAAATAAAAATAAATAATATCAAATAAATAAATAAATAATTGTCCGAAACGGGGTCTCTGTTAAAAATCACTCGCTTTCTTTTCAAATTAAAACGGTCCATTCATGTACATCCCCCTTTCCTTTAGTTTTAGGGTGTTTGGCTTAATATTTGGGAATAGTATTTAGCTTTTTATAATTAATTTTAATGATGAGTCATTAATTTTTTTAAAATAGTTATAACTTTTATTATAAATTATAATTATTTTTTTTATAAATAATTAATTTTAATTTTAAATTAATATATTTTTTAAATATTTATAATTTTTTAATACAAATTAAAATTTATAAATTATTAATTTCGTATCAAACACTATAATTTTAACTGTTAATTTTCTAGAGGATGGCCAGGTACTCATTTTCGTACTTTGACATTATCATCACATTCACATGGCCATGGATTATAGTAATCATACGTCGCTGTCATGGAATTAGTTATCCGGGGAAGGCTTATCCCTCTGGAAATCCTTACTCGATTTTATTGGATTTTATTTGAGTTTTTTTTATTATTAAAGTAAATTATGCTAACTTTTTCTATATTTTTTGACAAAAATAAATTTTTATATTTTTTAAAATATTATTAATCTTTTCTAAAGTTTAATTTTTATATTAAATTAATTTAACCGTTAATTTTTTGTTCTGTTGTGCCTTATTTAACGTATTTTTTGAACAAATTTTTATTATTTAATTTGTTCATGACTAAAAACTTGTCGAGTTTGTTTACAAATAAAATTTCAAACTCATCTGATCATTGTAACTAAATGATTAAATAATATTTATTTAATAATATTTATTAAAATTATAATTTTTATTTATTTATTTATAAAATATATTAAGAGATTTTATTCAATTACTTAGTTATAAATATCGGATGAATTTAAATTTTTATATGTTAAGCATACTCAAAGAGTTCTACGTAATAAACGAATTGAATCATAAAAATTTATTCAAAAATGCACCAAATAAGACGCAGCTGAACGAAAATTTAACAGTTGATGCAAAAATTAAATATGAAGGGAGATTAATAATATTTTAAAAATTATAAAAAAATCTTTTTTTCGTCAAAAATTATAAGGGAAGTCAATGGAATTTACCATTATTATTATTATTATTTTTTTCTTTTTAAGAAGAAATTCGTTTTTGGGCAGGTCAAGCCACATCTTTTAACGTGTCAAAACAGAAGGAATTTAGGCCCCTGCATGGTATATTTTAAAATCTTGAATTTTAAAAACTTTTAACTTTTTTAAGAAGAAAGTGGAGAAAAATTAAAGTATTTGAAATAATTTTTTAGGGTAATTTTTTTATTTTTATTAAAATATCTACTAGGTCATTCCAGTCTTGTTTGGCCGCCTAATTTTAAGTTGAACATTTTGCTTAAATTTTTTTAAATTCAAATTAGTAAAAATTTTGTATAGTGAACCATATAGATGATCTTAAGTCAAAAAAATTTAAATTATAAAAAATTTATTATAATTTTTAAAAATTTATCTTTATAATTTTATATTCTTGGTACGATGTTATGTTAACTGTTGGTAACTGTAGTTCGTAAACATCTATCTAAAGTCCTTGAGTGATTGGGAAAAGCCTATATAGATCTGGTTTAATAGATTTTGACGAGTACATTTTAAAAATATAATTTTTATAAAAAAATATATGTATAATAAAATTTATAATTTTTTAAAAAATATATAAAACTATTTACGTAAAAAAATTAAAAGGCTAAAAAGCCTTACATTTCCGAACAAAGTTTTCTGATTTTTTTAGCTTTAATCAAAAACGCAAAAACTTCGACTTAAAGCTAGTTGCTTAACGAAGGTGTGTAGACATAAAAAAATATAGACCCGCAAGATAAGGTAGAAAAGCCCAACAAGGAAGAAGAAGACGATATTCCCATGTGCTCCGAACATCAGACTCCTACAAAACAAGTCCCAGACCGGTGGTCGAAAAGAGGTCATTCGATATCCAAGTTAAATGAGACTTCCGGAAGAAAATCGTAGATGAATATGCATGCATTGAATAAAAAATCTAGTTTTTCTTTTCTTCTGACTAAGATGCATGAGAGAGAGAGAGAGAGAGAGAGAGATGCCATTGTTAACTGTGACTTGTCACATTACTTGTGAGTTGTCGAGAGAGAGAGAGAGAATTGTCTTTATTAACTGTGTTTGTCACATCACTTGTGAGCTATCAATTCATCTGATATGAGTGAAAGGTTGTGTGTGCTGTTGGTTTTAGTCAAGGGATAAATTTTTCTCTTTACAATAAGCCTCTAGCTTTAACATGCCCATTTAGGAGGGGGTGAAAGTTTTATGTGCTTTGGGTTTACGTTGTGAAGCTTAATTGCCTATGTCGCTTTGATACCCAGTCGAGTAAGATTTGGAGTGCCTAGCCGGTGTAGGACTTGAAGTGCCTAACTGAGGTAGGACTTGAGGTGCCTAGCCGAATTATTACTTTGAGTGTATCCGAGTTAGGACTTAAAGTCTTAGTCGAGGTAGGACTTAAAGTCTTAGTCGAGGTAGGACTTAAAGTGCCTAACCGAGGTATGACTTGGAGTGCCTAGCCGAATTAGGGCATGAAGCACCTAACCGAGGTAGGACTTAAAGTGCTTAGTCGAGGTAGAACTTATGCCTAGCCGAGGTAGAACATTCGTGTTCTATTCGAAACTTGAGAACTCTTCTAATTCTTGAGATTGTTTTAATCTCTTGTCTTATAGAGTTAAGGCTTAGAGTCTCTAGCCGAGGTATGAATTAAAATATTTAGACGAGGTAGGACATAACTTAGGCATCAGAGAGTCTCTTATCGGCCACATGTTTATGGCTTATTTTGCATGAATTCGGCATTTGGAGCACGTGAAGATATTATCATCTTCTTACACGTGGAGGCATAATTTTTTTATATTATTAAGAGTAGAATTAATTTTTTAATTAAGTGTATTATAGTCACTTTGCTTAAAGAAATTAAAAGTTAGTATGTTAGAGATGGGTATAGAATTTTTTTTTGAAAAAAAACAAAAAAAAGTTATTGTTTAAACAATCAAATAATATAATTTAAAAGCTAGCCTTTTTGAAAAAAGCTAATTTTTTAAAATAGCCCAAACAGAGCCTTGAGTAAAAAGCTTTGCCTTAGATTTTAGTATTTATAGGATGAGTTGAAAGGCCATTTCATCATTCCCCTTGTGCTCGGCACACGCCTAATCCCAAGTAGTAAAGTTTCTTCCCTCTCCCTTCTCTCATCTCCGTTTTCTCTCTTTCTTCCGCTGAAAGGTACGTTTTATAATTTTTTTTTTTTTTTTTTTGTTCATCGCTCCCTACAACTCCAACAACAAGTGATGCATGTTATTGTCTTGCATAAAGTAGTATATCCCTTGGGCTCTCCTCCGGTTCTACTTTCATAATTCAAATTATTTTGTTTATTTTTCTTTGTGTATGTATAAATTATTTATGTAAAAAATTAAATTTATCGAATATCATTAAATACACGAAAAAATTATATTTGTCTAAAAATTATATTTGTGCTTATTCTTTTTCAAAGAAATTTTTTTATAATTCTACGAATCATAAGAGCGAAAAGAATTCTATTTCATATTAACTAGAATTATAGAATTAGTCCAAAACAGTAGTAGGCAATGGAAATCATTAACTTTATATCATTAATGTTATATTATAAAGGAAATTAGCCAACTTTTTGAGTCAAGTCAGATTCATATTATTACAACTTTTGATTATTTATTCGTTTATCTCACAAAAAAACATTTTGAATTTCCAATCAAAAGAGATTTTCCTAATAGAAAAGCTTTTAAGGTTGCCCAATATCCTCTCCCTTTCCAAAATTTTGTACGAATACGCTTTTTCGATATAGAAGTATGTTTTTTGGGGACTGCTATTTTTAAATTAAGAAGTTATAATTGACGATATTCGATTAATTTAATTTTTTATATAGATAATATTTGCAATTAACTGTGTAGATCGCACCTTACAGATGGAGCGCATAGACCCCACCTCAATTCCGCTGATAATTAAGTATACACACACATATATATATATATATGACATAGAATTATTTGTCCTTGAAAATATCTCTTTCTCTGTTTAAATATAGAAGGTGTTTGTAACTTATAATTCATCAGTAAGTTAAGAAAAATTCAAATAGTCATGCTTATAATTATGGGTATAGTTTTAACAAACATTAAAAACTTGTATTTTAAGTCATAGTTGCATATTTTTAATTTTAATATATAAGATCTTAATTTTAATTACAACTAATTCTTTCATAATCTAGCTATACGAAGGATCATTTCTCGAAGTTTGTATATTATGGAAACATATATGTTTTTTTTGGAAGAGAGATTAATTTATACGTGTATATACATGGAACATGAGATAATAAACACACTCTTCTAGAAGCAACTGTGATGCTGATTTTAAGAACCTCAAAGGAGCTTTTTAAAATCAGCACCATATTGAAAGAAAACTTTTCTTGCCGTATAAGGAATATTGGCTATTGAAAGCAATTTTTCTTGTTGTATAAGCAGTTTTGCAACAATATCGGCACCATGCATTGTAACCAATTTTAATTTCTTGTTGTGTAAGCAATTTCTGCAACAATATCCAGCTTAGTTATGAAGAATCTTGTTTCTTTAATTTAAATTGTAAGAAGTAGTTGTCATCCTTACAGTAAATTTTTAGAAAAGTGTATGTACCAAAAAAAAAAGTATCCAAATTTTTATTCCAAAAGTGATTTGTATGGTATAAATTCGTATTTAATAAGATGTAAGTCACACTCTAAGTGAATTTTTACCACTCATTTTAAATTCTAAATAGTTTTTTAGATATTTTTTCTAAGTACATAACATTGCTATAAATTTTTACATCCGCCTGCCTCTACTTATGAGAATAGGATCGCGATGACAAAGATTAAAATTTCCACGGCACTCCATTTGCTGATCGTCATAACCGTCAGCGTGTCGTCGGTAGCGCAACCTCCTCCGGTGACTGCAGCGACACTCGAGCAAGTGGCTGCGTCGCTGCAAATGTACGTGGATGAACTCCCTGAGATGCCTAAGCTATATGGCTATACAAATTACTCAAGTGGCTCGGGCCATGGTTCAATCATACCGGGAAGACTCACCATCCGCATGTTTGAAACCAAATGGGTATGTCTGTATCTTTTTTTTCAGTCCAATAATTTTTATAATTTTTTTTAATAATTGAGTGTTTGGGTCAATTTATGCGCACTTCGACTAATTTTAGAACCTTAAAATTCACAGCTAGATACACCGTATTATGCATTGTGCATTGTGTATGCAGAAAACTTATTAGATATTCTTTAAATACCATGAAAGCAATGTCACGTGGTAGTCTTGATAAATAAATAATCGCAACATATATAATGTGGATCACAATTTGCCTCCTAACCATCTAACAAAAATGAGTCATCATATTCTTACCATAAAATTTGTAATCACTATATTAAGTATGAGTATCATGTAGACTTATTACATAAAACTCTGAAAGTATCAAATAATTACTCGTAATTAAAATAACAATATATATATATACTTTAACTAGTATATTATCACTCAAAAAGTAAAATAAATATTTAAAACAGAAATATATCTCCAAAGTCTCATTCCCACCGTTAGTGGCGGAAGTCAATCGAGCTTTCGTCGTTTTCCTACTACGTACGTAATCTTCTAAGTTGACGGTGATCTCCTCCTCCTAACTCTGTGCAGAAATTCCACCGCGACTTACCGGCAACCACCGTGTTTGCGTACGGAACCACGGCGGCGACCGCCACCGTGCCGGGACCCACAATCGAGGCTCTCCAGGGCATCCCAACGTACGTGACATGGGAAAACCACCTCCCTCAGTCCCACATTCTTCCCTGGGATCCCACCATCGCCACCGCCATCCCCAAGAACGGCGGCGTCCCCACCGTCGTCCACCTCCACGGCGGAATCCACCCGCCGCCCAGCGATGGCAATCCCTTCGCCTGGTTCACTTCCGGTTTTCGCGATACCGGGTCGGCCTGGACCCAATCAACTTACTTCTACCCGAATGTACAGCACCCGGGGAACTTCTGGTACCACGATCATGCTCTCGGGTTGACCCGGATCAACCTCCTGGCCGGTTTAGTTGCTGCTTTTGTGGTCAGAGACTCGGTGATGGATCAGAAACTGAATCTTCCGATGGGTTCGGAGTTTGATCGTCATTTGATGGTGTTTGATCGGAGTTTTAATACGGATGGGTCTTTGTATATGAACTATACGGGTGATAATCCGACTATCCACCCGCAGTGGCAACCGGAGTACTTCGGCGACGCCCTTATAGTCAACGGCAAGGCGTGGCCGTTCCTTCAGGTTCAACGGCGGAAGTATCGGTTTCGCATCATCAACGCCTCGAATGCAAGGTAGTGTGAAGTGAATAAAATCATTAAGGCCAGTTTGCTAATGTTTAGGATTAGTCTTTTATTTTTGTTTTAAATTTTTTTGTATATTATAAATAAAAATATATTTGACAATTATTTTATTTTTAAAAATGTTACAGTTTTCAATTTTACTAAATTCTTATAATTAAAAAATATATTTTTATTTATTTTATAAAAAGATTCTTAATTATTCTCTCTCTTCGATCATCTTTTACCATTTCTATCTCTTTTGCTATATCATTGTTAAACACTTATGACCACAGTAATCTCCGGCCACAAATATTACTGCTCACCACCAAACAACTGCCATCTTCTTCCTGCCACCTCTGCTAAAAAAATATGTTATTTCTAATGTATATTTTATTTAAAATAAAAAATAAAAAAATTATTATTTTTATTTACTGTAAATAAAAAATAAAAACTATAAAATGTTACCAAACATGGCCTAACATTTTTATTTTATTTAATAAAATCCATTGTTAATAAAATTTGAAAAAAATCTCAATCGTGTAATAAGCTAAAATTTAAGCCATAAATTATATATAGGGAGTGTTTGACAATATTCATAATTTCTGTTATTAGTTAAAATTATTTTTACAGTTACAATATATAAATAATTAGCTTCAATTCATCCAAATAATGTGCATTAATAGTAGAGTATGAAACCAATTAAAAGTATAAATTATAAAATCTTAGAGATTGAGAGATATATTTTTATTGTCCTATGTAACACGATGATTCTCTCCTAGTGAATGTCTACATGGAATGCATGGACTCCAAATCACAATTCAATTGCTCATAAACATTTGTCATCTAATATTCGCCAAAAAAATATAAACAAAACCAAAGTTATCCACATTATATAATAAAATAGTAGAATACTCAAATATATATATATATATATATATATATAAAACTTATCTTAATAATTGCCTTTTCTTTCAACTCTCATTCACATTCTTTCACATTTATATAGGAAAGTGTTATTCACATTCTCCCTTTCACAAATACACTTTTTTCTTTTGTCTTTATTAGTTGAAGTTATTAAAATATTCTTGTATTTTATGATTTGTAAGCATACAATTAGAAAGAGTAAATTAAAAATTCTAGAATAAAAGGGTAGTTTTGTAAGTCCACCAAATAAAAACAAAAAGGATTGCACTTCCCTTCAAATATCTTTCCATTGGTGTTGTTTGGGTAACATGTTTATTTGTTTATTGACAAATAAGCTAATAAGTAACTTTTTTTGACTATCAATTTACTTATTTGCTTATTTGACTTATTATTGCTTATTTATTTATTAGTTTATTAGTTTATTTTTGATTTTTTTTGTCTTATTTACTTAAATAAGCTAATTTATTTGGCTAAAATCTTGTTTATTTTGACTTATTTGGTTATTTACTTATTTGATTATTTTTGACTTATTAGGCAAACCAAACAATGTGGCTTATTTGGTTGTTTATAAGCTAAATAAACCAATAAATTATTTACCCAAATAGGACCATATATAGGTATTTATAAAAATATATATAATTAAATATATTTAATAATAATAAAGCTATTCTATTTACATAACTGTTGTCGAATTAAATAGATTACACAAATACAATTATTTCGTAAAAACTAATTAATGAATATAGTAGAAATAACTTCTCATTTAAAAATAATAATATAAATAAATTGTAAATAATATTTTATTTTTGTTATAAAATTCTCCAACAGATACTTCAGATTCTCACTGACGAACGGGCTGACATTCACTCAAGTGGGATCAGACGCGTCCTACTTGCCGTCGCCGGTGACGACGGGAAGCATTCTACTGGCGCCGTCGGAGATCGCCGACGTCGTGATCGATTTTTCAGCGACAAATGCTAACGAATCTGTGCTAACCAACGACGCACCGTACCCGTACCCATCTGGTAATTCCGTTGATCAGCTGAATAGCAAGATCATGAAGTTCGTCATCGCCCCAGGATCTCCACAACCACCGGACAGTTCGGTGGTTCCGACAAGTCTGAGCAACTATCCTGCGGCCACCACCGCCGGAGCAGCAACTACAAGGTACTGTAAAAGTTAATTTCGTTCCGACAAGTCTGAGCAACTATTCTTTTGATAATCTTTTAATTTTATATCAAAAATAAAAAAATCACTAAATATAAAAATAAATAATATAAAATTTGACTTATTAATTTATTTTATTTTATTTTTATTATTTTTAAAATTTTTTATATTTTGATTAAATTTTTTTATTTTTTTGATTTGTCTCGATAATAGAAATCTAAAAATATAATAATTTAACTAAATGATAAAAAAATTTACAAAAGATAAAAAAAAAACATTAATAAGCAAATAAGCAATTATCTGGGCCATATGTTGCTTATTTTTTCTTTGAGTGATTGTTTAAAATTTTTAATTAATTTCTTTTTTATTTTTTCAATTTCTCTTCTAGAAATGTTTTGAAAAAGATAAAAAATAAAATTAACGAATAAAAATAATTTCAAAAAAATAAATAAATAAAATTATCACAATTTAACTCAAAAAAGAGCTAAGTGATAGTTCCTACCATACGGAATTAAACAATATAAAATTAAATACTTTAATATCCTCCATCTCTTGTAGGCTCTTTTTAATCAATTTCTTTTTAATTTTTTCAATTCCTATTCTGTAATTGTTTTGAAAAAGATAAAAAAATAAAATTAACGGAGATAAATAATTCAAAAAATAACAAAAATAAATAAAATTATCACAATTTAGCCTAAAAAAGACCTAAGTGATAGTTCATACCATACCCAATTAGGCAAAATAAAATTGAATACTTTAATATTCTCCCTCTCTTGTAGGCTCTTTTTAAGGTCCGTTGTCCCTTGTGACATTTTTTTAGTCTATCACGGAGCACTTTGTTTTTTGGCCAGTCGTCTAGCGTGCAAAATTTATTCTTCTTTATAGTGGGTGAAGAAGCTTCGCTCTCTTACCAAAATGTATAAAATTTTTGATAATTTTGTATTAAATTTAAAAATGTATAAAAAATATAGTGATCATATTTTTACGATCACAGCTAATTATTATATAGCATGACATATCATGCATGTATACTGGTTAAAAACAAACGGTGGCTTCATAACATAAAATACCATGTATAAAATAACACATTATGTGATTACTTAAATATAATCACCATAACATTATTAAAAAACTTAAACTATTAAGTGAAGTGATCTTACCGTTGCGTACGTTACGATGAGTAATTGCTCATTTCTGAAATTTTAAATTAAGGTATTGAAATATGTATTAGTATCGATAATACGATTATATATCGGTCAATATGAGACAATATTTGAGATTAACCTTTTAAAAATTAGTCGAGGTACACGTAAATTAGTCCGAACACCTTGAATTATAAAAAAAATATCAAATAATATCAAATGATAGATCAACAAATACCGGAAGCTCAAAATTTAGATATACGATATTTAAATGGGTAAATTACACTGACCTCTCCTGAAATTTTGGTCAAATAGAGTTAACTCCACTTCTTTGGACAAATTACACTGACCTCCCTTATAGTGAAACGGTGTTAACAGAAAAATTAAAATGATCAAATTATCCTCCGATAATTATATATATATATATATAGTAGAAAAATTAAAATAACCAAATTACCCTTCGAGCTCAGCACCGTCGTCCACGACCATCGCCCTGCCGCCAACTCCGCCGCTCGCCGCTCGCCGCTTCTCTCCTCTCTCTTGGTTAGGCTCTCTCTTTCTCTCTCTTTCTCACTGCCAGTCGCCGAACCACCAAAACAGTCGCCGCCAGTTGCCGAACCACCAAAACCCTAGCCGTCAGTCGCCGAAAGCCACCCAGAATCCTCGCCGCACCACCAGACCTTCGCCGCACCACCAACAAGTCTCTGGACCACCAAAACCCTAGCCACCAGTCGGCGATAGCCATCTAGAACCCTCACCGATCATCTTATCGCACCATCAAACCTTCGCCGCACCACCAAACCCTCGCTGACAACCCCGTCTCTCACTGAAAACCATCGTTTCTCTCTCCCTCTCCCTTCTGTATATACACAGCCACCACTGTACACACAATTATTTCTCAATCGACAACATTCACTACCATTTTGACGACCTAATACTGTTAGTGAATGCTTCGATTGTCGATAAATTACTCTGGTGAATTCAAATCGAAATATTATAGTTTTATAAACTTTATAAAAAAAAGAAGAAGAAGAAATAAATTTCTGTGTTGAGGGGTAAATTTTTTGATCGATAACGTTCACTACCCTTTTGGCGGCCTAATACCGCTAATAAACGGTTTCGATTGTGGGTAAATTATTCTAGCGAATTCAAACTAAAAAATTATCGTTTTATAAATTTTATAAAAAGTAACAAAAAAAAACAGATTTTGTGTTAGGGGCAAAATAAGAATATAATATTATGTGATTGGTAACCCTAATAGAATTGGACGGAATCCTAACAGTTTGAGTTGGTATGTAATTACATTTTAAATTGTAAGAAAGATCAGTATAATTTAATATTATGTGATTGCTGACCCTAATGAAATTGGACGGAATCCTAACGATTTGAGTTGATATGTAATTACATTTTAAATTATAAAAAAAATTAGTATAATTTATTTTATAAAATTTTTAAAAAATAAAATTAACTATATTTAACTAAAACTGTTGGAGAGGTCACTGGTCATTGTAATTTACCCTATTTAAAACCCTGTGCTCATTCCGCACCTAATCTGAACAGGTACATCGTCCTGTACGAATACGAGAGCTCAACCGGAAACCCAACCCATCTGTACATAAACGGGAAGAGTTTGACGGACCCGGTGACGGAGACTCCGAAATCGGGAACGACGGAAGTGTGGGAGGTGATCAACCTCACCAACGACAACCACCCGCTGCACATTCACCTGGCGGAGTTCCAAGCCGTCAAGGTGCAGGCGCTGGTGGACTTGGCCGGGTTCACGTCGTGCATGGCTAGCAAGAACGACGCCGTCGCCTGCAACGTGACGGGCCATGCCACCGGAACGTTGGTGGACGTGCCGGCGTCGGAGAAGACGTGGAAGAACGTGGTGAAGATTCAGCCGGGGTACCAAACGACGGTGGTGGTGAAGTTTAATCTCGTTGATGGTGATGCGCCTTATCCTTTTGATCCAACTGTGCAACCAGGTTATGTCTACCATTGCCATGTAAGTTTATCTTTCAGCCCGAGCTTATCATGATATCATCTCTTAGCTCGTGTGCCTTTGGTTTCGTGTGCCTTTGGTTTAGTTTTTCTTTATATATATATATA